>JASANF010012481.1:0-27196 GCA_030248245.1 Trissonchulus sp. WLG1_4 | reverse complement strand
GGGAGGTCCAGAAATTTTAGGGCAAAATTTAGTAAAAACTACTGTTTGGAAAAATTTACAATTTTTTGCAAAATTGTAGGTCATTTTTGGCTCTGAAGGGGGGAGGAGAGTACACAAAATTTGGCCGAAGCACCTTCAAAACATTCTGTGGGGGTGAAGCACCTGTCTGGAGGGGATGAAAACACCTCCCACGCCCATGTATATATATATGATCCGATGCCACTACGCCAAAATGCCATTCCATGAATTTGCATAACTGCCAATGTCTGTCAAAAACTCCAGTAAAAAAAAGTAAAAAGTCATCAGCAAATTAGCAAAATCTGTGTTTTTTGGTGTCTTTGTTGATTCGTTGTATGTATACATACGTAACAGATGCAATGACACACCTGCATAGCTACCTGTCTATATACACCATGGCATATATAATGCATACATGTTTTTCCACCTCATATTATATTGTAATAAAGAGGAATCGCTTCATTAGTATTCTGAAAATTCTTATCTAATAACTCAATTACTTAGCTGATTCAAGTCTACAAGGACCCTGTCACTTTCTTTCCTAATTGCTACTTCGGTTAAAAAGGTTGAAGTTTCGTAAGCTATCAGAGTTTTTGATAATACTACGGTCGAAAACATTTCGCACAAGCTAAATTGAATATAAACTGAACACTTTATTCTACAGCACAAACGTTCATAATCGTAGATGGAAATAACACTATAGTTTACTTTTGGATAATTAAATTTATATAAGCCATGTCTCACATGTCTGCAATATGTGCGGTTTGTGACTGTGAGTCACATTAAAGGATGAACAAACCCAAATCGGCCCCGAGGGTGAATTTTTAAACACGTCTCACTATCGTCTCAAAACAGTTCGAATATATAAATAATACGTCCGCATCATAATGCCCGCTTCCCACTGCAGGTTTAAGGTTTAAGGTTTAACGTAGAACATAATGTGAGCATATTGCACATTCCCATTGCATAGGTTTAATGTTTAAAATTTAAGGTTTAAGATTTAACGATCTTGAAAAATGTCAACTTTTTGGTTTAAGGCTTAATGATTCAACCAATCAACTACGAGCTGTAGACGGAGCTTCTATATTCTGGCATTCAGCTGCGAGCTGTGTGTAGCGGAGCTTCTGCATCCAGCCAATGAATATACAACATCTATTGCAATATCGTTAAACCTTAAACTGCCAGTGTGAATGAAACGTTAAACCTTAAACCTTAAACCTGCAGTGGGAAGCGGGCATAACAGAAGTAGATTTTGATGGAAACAGTAGATGTATGTACATATATATACTAGACTGACAGTCCACAGACCACAACCGCAATGTTTTTTTGTTTTTTTATATATTTCTTATCTTCGCTGCTTAGTGCTTTGCTCCACGCAAGATTCCATGCATTCTGATGCAATTTATATATAAGTTCGTCAAGCAATAAGCATATCAAATAAATAAACCATATATACGTATATATTATATCTGCCATTTCTGGTCGGCTAGCCCTATGATTGGCTTTGATACATTTTCATCATCACACACCTAATATTTTGTCAGCTTCAAATGACCAAATAGAATTGCGTGAACTCAGCTCGTTACTGAGCACATGTTTGATTCATCTCTGCTCAGTTCATCACTGTTGCAATCCGCCCACAATCCACCATACTTTCATCTTTTCATATGTATACGTTAAGCATACATACATATACATATGTACATTGAATATACATACAAAGAAACAAACAAACAAACATGCATACATATACATACGTACATACAGTGGCGTACCCAGAAAAAAATTTCAGGCGGGAATGACTTTTCAATTTTTTGTAATGGGTTAAAATGCACTTTTTAGCAATTGTAACACTCGTAAAACGCCTTACAAACGCAAGATTACTAAACCACAAGGCTGCAGGGGTCTGGGGGCGGCAACCCCCAGAAAAAAAAATAGGGAAAATTTTCGATTTCTTGGCCAAATTTAGTCCATTGGAGACGTATCAGAAAATTTTTCCGGCTGGACCATAAAAACCAAAGCCAAACCCTTGTGTAAAAATCACTGGGGAAAAATTTCGGGGGGGGGGGGGTAATTCCCCCCATCCCCCCCTGAGTACGCCCTTGCGTACATACATATACATACATCAATACATACATGATACATACACACATATATAACACATACATACATATTACATACATACGTATATACGTACACCCACAAATGGTCTATACATTATGCAACTGTTGGCAGTGGGTTATGAGGTGTGGAAACCTCGGCTGCAGCGGATCAACGCGGAGGAGGGAAAACTGGAAAGAGAGTAGGATCAATAAAATACACATAAGCTAAGCCACAATACACTTATACAAATACGCATATGTGTATCAGGGCCCTCCCTTAGATAAGACACCCAGACACGCAGACGACCTACGCACTAATTTAAATGTCACACTGTGATGAACCACCCAACCCTAGGCTACGCATATATTACGTATACATGCATATATATTTGAGGTAGTAACTTAAGCATACTGTACACAAGATCTAATGATTCGATTCAACGGAATCCGAAAACAGTTTTTCCATTCCAAGGTCCGATGATCGGCCCACCTTAAAAAGCTCTCAGTCGCTCAACAGCCGCATATATTTATGTCAAAATAATAAATATATAGGCGATGATGAGAGCTTAATAGAGGCGGAGGCTTAGTTTCTGAAAAACAGCAAGAAAAAAACTGTGCGTAATTACGTCAGAAAAAATTCCGAATGGCGTCATTAGTGTAAAAATTTATGATAGCTAGAACTGATGCCCAAACAAAGGCTACCCATGAGGCTTAATGTGCTTTATTTTCCACAGGAACTCGCTTAGTTTCACTGTTACAGTTAGTTACATGTTACATGTGAAGTGTGAGTGAACATAAAAATCTGTTGGACTGATACGTATACACACTGATATATAATAGTTAAGCAAAAACACAAATTTTGGTCATTAAATCCGACTCTTTAGCACACATGTGCAGCCAAGGAAATCTGGGGGGGAGGCGCCGACCGGGAGGAGGGTGCTTAGCAGCTTTTCCGGCCGTTTTTGCTTCGTGAGCCACTAATTTTTTGCTCGTGAGCCACCGATACTTGCTTCGTGAGCTACCTTCAAAACACTCGGGGGGGAGCGATCCCTCCCCATGCCCGTATGAGCTTTTTAGATGAAATTAAACTAGGCCCGTTTAATCTATAATATGGAGTTAAATTAAATCGGCTATTTAAATCAAGAATCACGACACGGTGAAGCACACACGTACAATATATACTAAAATTTACGTATCTAAAGTAAACACTCTATTAGCCTAAGCCTAATATACGTGCGGGTTCTTCTGCATTACCGACTGTAAATGAAGTTTCATAATGTTCATGTGCGTACAACATGAATATCATTAGCCGAATAACTACAGACATAAAAGATTTCTTTCACACGCTTATGACGCTAGTCTTATCAAAAGTTATCTACATGTTAGCACCCCATTACGAGACAGTTCGAAAAGTTGCCAACAGGCTTGGTGAACACTTCTACACGCGTACCCATATTCCCGATAATAGTCAGCTAACAATGAAATAATTACAAATTAGTGAAAAAAGCTCCCATGTTATCAACAATGGTCAAAGTATAGTGAGCTTACGTAGCACAAAGAATGAATGACAAGCGTGAGAAACACAGCTGCACTACCAAAGTACAAGTTGCCACGAAATATATAATAGCTTGAATATATATGTGAATTCGAATTCCAAATTAACCAAAAATATATATATAATATATACGTAAGTAAGTGTATATATACTGTTTAGTGCATACATGGGCAAGACCCGGGATTCACCCAGGATTTTCCCGGGTGGACCGCGCGAGTCGCGACCGCGCAGCGGTCGGAGTTGGACCGCGCAGCCCGAGCGGAGCGAGGGCTGCTCTGAGTAACTATAAGGACCGCGCGCATGACGGCCGTAAGGGCTGATTGCGCAGTCCAACTCGCAATCCTAATGACTGCGCAGTCTAACTCTAGATCGATTGCGCAGTCAAACTAGAGTTAAACTGCGCGGTCAGGTTAGTGTATATGTAACTTATAAATCTGGTTATGCGGACTGGCCTTCAGGATAGGACTGTTCATCTCCGAGAAAAATTCTCGAGTAACTGAAATTCCATACAATGATCCACATTTTCGTTTCAGTGAACCGTGCCAACAATTTCATTCAATGTAACATTGTGACCAAAAAGCTCAAAATAATTTCACCGCCCCCTGCCCTGATGGAAATTATATATACTAAATTTTATCAATCATGGATCCACTCGGTGGTCTGTTACAGTACACCAATGTATATATCAGGGTAGGCGCGATAGCGCCTCTAACCCTAGAATAGGAACGACACACCACATTGCGAAATTTTAAAATGAAGTTTTAATAACTAAAAATTTATTAGAGCAATCCTGGGGGAGAGGTACATGCTGGCCAAATTTCAGGCAAATCGGTTGGGTATTACCCGAGATACGAAAAATCGCCTTCCGCAAACTCGGATTTTTCCGTCTTTTTTTTCCCGGCGCCATAACTCAAGAAATCCTTCTTGACGAGGCACTTTTTTATGTTTTTTACATTTGTTTTGGTCGGCAATAGAGTCATCATAAAGATTTTGTTCTAGGCTTTTGCCGTTTTGGCTCTGCTGGGAGGGGGGAAAGCCCTTTTTTGGGCCTCGAAAAATGGCAAAGTCAAAAATTCAATTGCGCCAGCTATATGCGAATATACTGTATGTACTTTATATACATATACTGTGCATGTCAGCGTGCTATCAGTTTTGTTGTCAGATTTACCTAGTAGCCAGAACTGGTGCATCACCCTCTGACACCCTTGAAAACATGGTTTTTTCATGACATTGTCAATGTATAACGCTTTTGTGGATAGCCGGTTCTGTATTGTTCATGCAACACAATATACAGGTGTTGGGGTGTCAGTTAATATTGTTTGGTCAGTGTCGTATATGTTGTTGCATTTTGGCACCCCTGGCAAAGTGCCAAAATGGTCAATTTGACCAATTTTTTGAATTTTGTCAGTTTTGTTGGAAAACTGTGGAAAAGGTTAATTTGAGGTTCTGAACGGAAACATAACGTTATTTTGACGAAAAAACTATTGTTTTCTTTTCATCCGAAATAGTGCTCAGTGGTCAACTACGGTTGTGTGTACTATGTACATAATAAATATGTGGGCTGTGCAGCTAAAACGGTTAGGCCTGTCGTCTTGCATTCCAATATAAACCCAAACATTGTGCTTTACAGCGTGCTATTGGTTTTGTGGTCAGATTTACGTAGTAGCCAGATCTGGTGCACCCACTGTGATACCGTTGAAAAGATGATATTTCATGATTTTCTCAATGTATAACGCGTTTATGGATAATCTCTCGTTGTGTATTTCTGGTGCATCTTAATACATGTAGGCGCGGGGGTGTCAGTTGATATTGTTTGGTACGCGTGGTATGCACTGCTCCACTTTGGTAGCCCTGGCAAAGTGCCAGAATGGTCAATTTGACTTTTGAATATTGTCAATTTTTTTGAAAACGGTTAATTTGAGTAGCCGAACACGAATATAACGTCACTTTTACCAAAATTAATGTGTAAACCCAAATTAATGACAAATATATACGAACATGCCAATTGTGTACTGTTAGTGGCTTTGCAGAAATAAGTAGGTAGTACAGCATACACTTGCGCGACTATCGCTTTTCAGAATGCTTTGTTTTCATAAAATCATACATATATACAATCCAATCCACAGATGTACATGGGGAGGGTCTGGGGGGGGGGGCAAGCCCCCCCCAGATCTGAAAATTCGGGACAAGCCCCCTTCAGATTTCACCCGTCGGGACAAGCCCCCCTCCTTGGCTGCTGAAAAAAGGCATCTGAAAACTCAAAAATAGCCCCAGATCGCTGTAAAATGCTTTAAAAATGAGCAAAATAGAAAAAAATCGCTAAAAAATGCTATTTTTGCGAAAATTTTCCTGTTTTTAGGCGAAAATTGAAAATTTTTGCGTTTTTGTCCGTTCAAGCCCCCGAAACGTCAGGACAAGCCCCCCCCTAAAGTTTCGAAAATCCCGAGACAAGACCCCCCCAGACCGAGACCCCGTGTACATGTATGATCCAATCCAATCCATACAAATATACAACAATTTGCTTTCCTGACGAAAAGTAAAATGGCTGCTGCGGAAAAAGAAATAGGATTATTATAAAAATGCCCTTTCAGCAAGGGCAGCATTCTGGGTAGAATAGGAAAGTTGTTGGCTGATCTGTAGCGGAAAAATGCTAATAAGCTTATCAAACACCCGGAACAAGTTTTGCAGCCGAATATGGAAACTCAGCTTGCTAAATAAAGCGGACAAGAGTTGCGTCAGAATTGCAGTCGCCCTGCGACACGTGAGTGCTTTCTGCACCCTATTCGCGCGAATTAATCAGCCATTATCAGCTGCACTATTGCCGGAAAAGTGCCGTGTACGTCATTGGTTCTTGATGTTATTTTCTAGGCGAGCTATATATGTCCTGAAGAAATAATTGTTCATCCATAATAATCAATCGATCGCCATTCATTTATATTGTTACGTATGTATATAAATGTAGTTTAAGGTGGCGCTCAGGGGAACCGACTTTGGCGTTTAATTTTTTTCAGCGACATTTTTGACCATAATGTCTTGAAGGAAAGTTGTTCAAAATGAAAATAGCTTTCATTTGATGTGCATATTGTGATAAAAAACTTTTTTTAAATTTTTTGGACAATTTTGTAGCCGTAGCAAAAAAATTTTTGTTTCCATATAAAATGATTACTCATATCATTGAAATATGCGGTTTCTTAGCTTTAAATTGATGTATTAAACTTAAGAATACGTTGAAGTTTCGCTGAGTTCTTCAGCCGTGAAAATAGCAAATCCAAAATGAAAAACCTACAAAGCTGATAAATCTTCGAAAATGTCAAATTTTTGATTTAATTTCTTAAAAAATTGAGTATGGCTTTTGGTAACTTTTTCAACGGAAATATGCAGTCCTAGGAAAGGTCTAATTTTTGAAAAAGTGAAACGTGTGGGCAAACCTTACATTTTTGCGTAGCGAAATCGACTACTTTTTTTGGATTTGGGTCCCAGCTGCCGTTTGCGATTGAGTTGAAAATTTGCACAATGAAAGAAAGAATATAAATGCAGACGTGAAAGTTTTTCGATTTTCAAATTTTGGCCCGCAGCACTTTTTGTAGTCGCTCAAACACGACTGATTTTTGAAAAATCGATTTTTTGCAAAATCAAAAATAAAAATGAAAAATTGAAAATCAATCACGTCTAGATTTTTGAGAGATCTTTCTATTGATACCAAGATCATCAAAATCGGTTGAAGTTTCGCTGAGCTAGGTCAAAAACAAAATTAGTGTGAATAGGAAATTTGACATGGTCATAAAATTTGACACATTCACATTAAAGTGCTGAACTGTATTGTAAACAGGTTTTTTTGATGTCTCTTTGATATACAATTAAAGTGGTATTGCTATTTATTGCATGAGCTGAGCGCCAAACATGAGTTCTGTTGCTGAGCGCTACCTTAAGCTCAAGGGCGTAGCCAGGGGGGGGGTCGCGAACCCCCCCGCCCCCCCCCCTTTTGGTCGAACCTGAAGAAATTGTCAACAAGGGTCCCCCCTTTGGTTTTTATCGCCCGGCCTAAAAAAAATTCTGATACGTCTCCAGTCATAGGCGGATCTAGGGGGGGGGGGGGGGGGGGGGGGGGGGGGGCTCGAGCCCCCCCCATTGGGTCGAGGGGCCTATCGAGTCGGGCGCCTATCGGCCCGATAGGCCCCCGACTTGCGCACACATGTAGGTCGGTTTCCATGCTATTTTGGGGCCTATTTAGGCCCTTGCAGCCTGTTGTGGACTAGATAGTCCCCTCTCCTTGTGGCTTTGGGGCCTATTTAGGCCCTTCTAGCCTGCTGTGTACTAGTTAGGCCCCTTTCTATGCTGGTTTTGGGCCCATTTAGGCCCCTGTAGTTGTAGCCTGCTGTGGACTACGTAGGCCCCTTTCCTCTCCATGTTGCTTTGGGGCCTATTTAGGCCCTTGTAGTCTGTCGTAGACTAGATAGGCCCACTTTTCATGTTGCTTTGGGGCCTATTTAGGACCTTGTAGCCTGCTGTAGACTAGATAGGCCCACTTTCCATGTTGCTTTGGGGCCTATTTAGGCCCTTGTAGCCTGTCGTAGACTAGATAGGCCCACTTTCCATGTTGCTTTGGGCGGGGCCTATTTAGGACCTTGTAGCCTGCTGTAGACTAGATAGGCCCACTTTCCATGTTGCTTTGGGGCCTAGTTAGTCCCTTGTAGTCTGTCGTAGACTAGATAGGCCCACTTTTCATGTTGCTTTGGGGCCTATTTAGGACCTTGTAGCCTGCTGTAGACTAGATAAGCACACTTTCCATGTTGCTTTGGGACCTATTTAGGCCCTTGTAGCCTGTCGTAGACTAGATAGGCCCACTTTCCATGTTGCTTTGGGGCCTATTTAGGCCCTTGTAGCCTGTCGTAGACTAGATAGGCCCACTTTCCATGTTGCTTTGGGGCCTATTTAGGCCCTTGTTTGTAGCCTGTCGTTTACTCTACACGAGGATTCCCCCATTGTTTTTATGGTCTGGCTGGAAAAAATTTCCGATACGTCCGCAATTAACTCAGATTGACCTAAAAATAAAATTTTTTCCCAAATTTGTTTCTGCAACCTTGTGGCTTGTTCTTCCTTGCTTTTGTGCATTGTGCATTCTTTGATTGCGTAATACACTGCTAAGCAGGGGCGCCGTCGGGGGGGTGGAATTCCCCCCCCCCCCCCCGAAATTTTTTTGGACTGAAATTTTACACAAAGATATCCCCTTTGGTTTTTATGGTCCGGCCGGAAAAAATTTCCAATACGTCTCCAGTTGACCAAAGTTTGAGGTAAAAATAAAAAAAAAATTTTCTGGGGGGCTACCGCCCCCAGACCCCTGCAAGTTTTTGGCTTAGTGGTCCTTGCTTTTATTTTGCATGTGCATGTTCATATACCTAGTTAAATTGTTAATTGCGTAATACGCTGTACCATCGTTTTAGCAGTTTTATTGTTACAATAATGACATTTTCAGTAAATTATATACAAAATTTAATGTCAAAAATTTCGGAAAATTTGCCGATTGGCTAGCAGAGCTTCTGTAGTTCTGGACCCTTGCCGGCGCACCGTTTTCTAATTTTAGGTTCTTTGAGCTCCAATTTTAGGTTCGATGCTGCTGTGGTCGAAAATAAGCATTGTTTTTGACCGAAAAATGCTAATGTGTCGTTTTTTGCGTTAAAATAGCAATTAAGTGCATTTTAGTTCATTTCGAAAAAATGGGGCCTATTGGTCAGGGGGCCTATCGGGGTCCGAGCCCCCCCCCCCCCCCATGAAAAATTCCTAGATCCGCCACTGTCTCCAATTGACCAAATTTGGCCTAAAAAACAAAAATTTCCCCCAATTTTTTTTTGGGGGCTGCCGCCCCAGACCCCTGCGACTATCTGGCGTACTTTTCTTTGTTATTATCTTTCGTCAAAGCCTATGCATGTATACACGAGTACATAATGCTACATTTACTTGTGCACAGGGTTTTTTTCTCAAAATCGGCACTGTGTAAATGTTGTGTAAATTAAAAATTTGCTGTGTAAATTAAGGGTATGTTGTGTAAATTTTGAAAAGTGTGTATTTTAGCATTTTTTAGGTAAAAATTGACTGTTTTTTCACATTAAAAGTAATATTTCGACTTTGAGACTCGAACTACATACGAAAATAAAAAATATGAGATAATTGAAAATTTTTACGTTTTTGTCATTTCAAGTAACCGACACGCCAGGGCAAGCCCCCCTAAAATGTCAAAAAATCGAACAAGCCCTAACCCCCAGGCCGAGACCCCGTGTACATGCATGGTTTACACAGAGAGTTGTTCTATCAGCCAGATCCTACTCATTTTTTTTCAAATCCGGGTGTAAAAGTTTTACAGTATATAGTTTGATGTAGGACAAGAAATCGCACAGACAGGCTCAGCATGGCTGATGTTTCACTGTCAACTTTCAAGTGCATAAAAACCAATGCTAAAAAAAATCATGAGCCGTTCAAGAGCAGAAACTGAAGATTTTTTTTTGGGGTCAAAAATTAGACTTAATTTTGTTAGGACAAAGAGGTCACAGGCAGCAATCGCCACTTCGCGAATTTTTGTAATTTTTACAACCAAAATATGCCGTTTCATCACCTTTTGGGGAAAAATGGGGCTGTGTAAATCAGTGTGTATTTTTATTTTTTGCTGTGTAAATTAGGCGGCCGATGTGTAAATACACCCTATTTTACACAAAAAAAAACCCTGCTTGTGCAACACACTGTCTGGTGTGACGGTATATACCATCTTTTGTTTTAATTTTTCTGTCAGAAAAAATTTCTGATACGTCTCCAGTTGACCAAATTCGGTCTAAAACTTGGAAAAATCTTTTTTCTTGGGGGCTGCCATTCTGCCAACCCCAAACGCCTGCAACTTTGGGGTTTAGTATCTTGCGTTTGTAAACGTCGGTCCTAAAAAATTTCTGATACGTCTCCAATTGACTAAATTTGGCCTAAAAATACAAAAATTCTCTACATTTTTTCCTGGGGGCTCCCGCCCCCAGACCCCTGCAGTTCGGTGGTTTATTATTCCTTGTTATATTATATGTCATCAAAGCCTATGCATGTCTACAGGAGTAGATTACCTATGCTGCATTTACTTGTGTAATACACTGTCTGAGGTGACGTCAGACGATCCCATCTTTTGTTTACATTTTTCTTTCTGATACGTATTCGGTGGGTCAATTTCGGCCTAAAAATTGAAAAAGTCTACAATTTTTTTCTGGGGGCTGCCGCCCCCGGACCTGCAACCTACGGCTCAATGGTCTTGCGTTTACCATGCGTGTGTGAGTACTCAAATTGCGAAAAACTTCACTTCAAGTTCAAAATTGCTATCACTGAGTGAGCAAAAAAAGTTGACAAGGTGCGACCCCCCCTTTTCAAAATCCTGGCTACGCCCCTGTTTAAGCTTATATAAATTCTACAGTTATTTTTATTAACTAGAGTTATACGGTTGTATTGTAACATTTTGTGATTCGTGTTGAATATAAGTCGTTAATGTCTACATAATAATATAATGTTAAGTCGAAATACGCCATAACTCACTTGTAATTTTCGAGAAAGATGTCTATATACAAAACAAAATTGCGCATGGAGAAATTTAAATGAAATACGTATATACCTGTATATGTTATATCTGTAGAGTGTAGAGTATTAATACGTGTCGCACGGCGACTGCTATGCGGACGCAACTCTTGTCCGCTTTATTTAGCAAGCTGAGTTTCCCTATTCGGTTGCAAAACTTGTCCCGGGTGTTTGATAAGCTTATTAGCATTTTTCCGCTACAGATCAGCCAACAACTTTCCTATTCTACCCACAATGCTGCCCTTGCTGAAAGGGCATTTTTATAATAATACGTAATGAATTACTAAAAAAACCAATAAAAGTTTTAGTCTGTACCTAGTGCACATATGAAGGGGGCAAGCTCTCCTCCCTCCAGATTTGATATTCCGGGACAAGCCCCCCTCAATTTTGACCCATCGCGAGAAGCTAGCCATCTTGGTGCTGAAAAACGGAGACCGAAAACTCCAAATTGCCCCAGATCGGTGTAAAATGTTTTAAAAAGGACCAAAATTTGGCAAAAACTTACCATTTTATGGAAATTGTTGTGTTCTTGTCATTTGAAGCCTCGAAAAATCGGGACAAGCCCCTTCTAAAATTTTGAAAAATCCAACACACAAACCGAGACCCCGTGTCATGTATGCTAGTGCATATAACTTTCACACAGTCACTCTCATTCCTAACCTGTTTGTCTAATCATCTGCCAAGATATATATTATATATATATATATATATATATATATATATATATATATATATATATATATACGTACACCAGTGAAGCCTGTAGAGCTTAAGAAACTAAGCCCGATGTCTTATTTAAATATCAGCGCCATTTGATGATGAAAAACGGGGCACCCGTCATTTGAGCCCAGACCCATCATTCAGCCAGAACTATTAGGACTGGAGCACAGAAAGCAATGTTATTACTAAACATACGCATGTTATACGCGGAAATACGTATGTATATAAATATATGTATATACTCTATCTGTACTTTTGCTCCCTTTGCCTGCTTGCTATAAGCAACAGGATGAATTAAGTATACGCATTCATATAACTTCATATCTCGGTAATACATATATAGGTATCAAATGAATACTGCAATACATATTCATATACACTGAACCAGTTCCAAAATTCGAAGGCCTCTCTGGCCAACTTTAAAGGACCCCCGCGCCCCCTCCCCATACACCAAAATACGAAATTGCAAAGTTTTCGAAATAAATGCCATTTCTTCTCACTTCTTTCAAATTTTTGGGACATTCGCCACGCTCACTGAACCGTACGTAGGGTTGGTTTATTTAAAGAAAAACATGGTCAGAAAAATTCATCATCATGACGGTAAATTACTTTTGGATTGTAACTTTACACTTTCCGTCTTCGTAACGTCATTATTATTCGCCATATACATACTACCTACCATATGCATGATAATAACGTACCAATCAAATTAGGAAAACAATGGACATAGTAAGTAGCAGCAAATAAGTAGCAGCAATAGTAGAAGAGCAAAAGCCCAGACGACGGTCTCATATCAGCCGACAAATGGTCGCATGCAAAGGGCAGGAGTCTAGGGCCAATGAGATCGTCCAAAGATTGTCACGCATATCACACACAACTAGATTTTGTACAACAAATAATCGCCACAGCGAGGGTACCCTGAAACATCAATATATCATAATCATAAATATTATAATATATTACGCTATTACAGTCACGGTTTTTTTTGCTCAAATTTGTGCTCATTTGAGCATTGGAACATAAAAATGAGCATTGAAAAATAAAAATGAGCATCGAATGAGCATTGTTGCTATTGCCCAAAGACGTCACTAGGATAAAAAATTGAGATTCTGAAAAATTTGCCCGAGTCATGTTACACAAGTGTCGCGCCCCTTTAGTTTTTCCGGTGGGTCGGAACTTTTTTCGGGATGTCCCAGATTGATCCAAATAAGATCTTAAAATTGTTTCTCTATTTATGTTGCCAAGTAGGGAAGTTCATGACCATCACTTTATTTTTCATAGATTTTTGTCTCAGCTTATGTATCCAGTAGTCAGTATATCAGGCTAAGGGCGCAGCCACGTGAGGAATTTTCACAGTGCTCGAAGTTGCGCACAAAAATGCTGATTATTAAGCAAAAATGGCTTTTTCCTGCATGTTTCAAAGGTCTGTTTTCTTAAAAACTCGGCATGTTTTAATGGTGGCTTACAGTATCAAGGGCGGACGGTGGGGGGAATACAGTACAGGGGATATATATATATTGATCCTTTTGACCGGAGCACAGGAAATTTTTTTAGAGCCGCTTGCTCAAAAAAACCGTAAATCGATAAATTTTGGCCTCAAAATGAAAAAAATTTCTCCGGAGGCTGCTCGCTTCCGGAACCAACGGACTCAGTTAACTTTGCTGTGCGGCTTCATCTCTCTCCTGTTATTGAAAGTTCAACATTACGTGAAGCACCCATTAATGGATGCTACATATTAAATGAAACAAGTACATGTGCGTATAATAATATAAAACAAAATGGTATATATTTCTTCACCCCATAACTATTCTACACTCACACTCTTGAAGGTAGACCTGAAAATTTTGTCAAAAATTTTTCAAGCCCCGAAATCGTAGTTGAGGACAGCCATCAGCCAGTTCCATGACTAAGTAATTATTGGCTTCAATTCAATTTAATCCAATTCAGAACCTAAAATCTAATAAAGCCCCAGGTAAGTATATATGAATCGAGCCTGTATATACTGCCGTCTGCCACAGTGTCACACAAACCTATGCCTAATTAAACAATGTGCAAATTTGACTTATTTCATCACAAAAGTAGTAGTTTCTATGACCACATAATAAAATTCGATTGTAATTCCGGCTGTCAGCTTTGTGTGCATCAGATACAGAGGAAAGTGCAATTTACCTAGTTCTACAAGCCTAGTTCATACTAGTCCAGAACTGCCCGTAGTTGTCCGTGTACGAGTCTATGTCCGTGTCCGGAAGGTTGTCCGTAAAAGTTGACTTGAATTTCAACTGGGCTTCTGGACCAGGGGTTTTTTTGAGCAAAATACTGTGCATTTGCACAATCCGAAAAGTATTTTGCACAGTCCAAAAGTATTTTGCACAAACTTTGCACGACCTTCCAGTTCAGAAGAATAACGGTCCAGCGTCGTCTGTCCACAAAGTCTCACCTATTGGGTTCTGTCCCCAAAAAATTTCTGGCACGTCTCCTGTTAGCCAATTTACAGTGTAATTTCAAAATTTTTTCGAGTTTTCTACTGTGCACAAGTTTATGTTACGTATATACATAAACCCAAATTAATTACGTACTGTTTTGTTGGGCATTACACAATTTTTTCATGTGGGCCGCAATTTTTTTGACTCAGACACGCAACTCAGACACAATTCTCAGGAAACTCCTGTAAACTGTAACATTGTGTCCTGTAGAAAAAAATTTCTGATATATCACCAGTTGACTAAATTCGGCCTAAAAATTGCAATTTTTTGCATTGCAATTTTTTCTGGGGGCTGTCTCCCCCAGACCCCTGCGACCACTCCGATTTTACAATGTGTTGCTTAGAATTTAAACGCTTTAAAACGCTGTAAAAATTTAACGCTTTAAAAAATTTTTTTGCTGAACCCCCCTGTATATATTGGTAATGAAGATACATTTAAAAGGTTCAGTCAAATTTTGCACTTGCGCAATGTTGACTTTGTGCTTGTGGCATTTTTTAACCTTTTTTCTGGCGTAGTGGGCTAAAATTGGCTATTCAGAATTTGCACACTACAAAAGTAAAATGCACAGTCAAAAAGTATTTTGCACAGATTTTGCACACTATCGAAAACGAAAAAATACCCTGTTCTGACTTCTGGACATCCGGAAAACTTTTACGGACATTCGCGGACCATTTGTTACGGACATCCGGATAACTGTGAATCAAACACTTACTTATATACATTTTATTATTATTTATTATTAATAACAAAAGCAAGAAAAAACAAACAAAAGAGGAGGAGAAGATAACAATATAAACGAAATTTACAAAAAAAGAGTTTTTAGTGAAACAAATAGTCTGCCAAACGTATTTTAAAAACACCGAGACTGGGAGCTTCCACAACACAATATCTGGAAGGGAATTTCAATCTGCAACTACTCTACTAGCAAAAAAGTTATTTTTAGCGGTCAGGTTAAAACGAACAGGGGTGCCCCTGTGTTGGGTAAGTACTAAGTCTATAAGTCTTATAAGTCTTATAAGTATAATATAAAATTATAAGTCATTTGAATGTCTACCATAAAATTGAAACGGAAACGAATTGCTTCTGGAACTGAAACTGAAACATAATCAATCTCGGAGCTGAAACTTTAGCTGAAACTGAAACTAAAGCAGAGCTGAAACGAAAACTGAAACTAAATTTGTTCCGGAGCTGAAACTACAGAATAAACTGAAATGAAATAAGAGCTGAAACTGAAACTTAAACTGAAGCGCATATGGCAACTTTAACATCACTACCACCTATATCTCCCTAGACCCTAGGGGAGTCAAAATTGAACGTTCTTTTGAATAGGCTAAGTTAAAAGTTTGTAGGATGTACATAAGCTATAGCTGGAAATCAAACTTGGTCCAAAAATCAAACTTTACATGGAACTTATTGCGCAAAATTGGGATCAAGTGCAGTTGAAGCACAGCAGAAGAAGAAGAAGAAAAATTTACTTCATAAAAAAACAAGGCGGATATACAGCCGTGACACACAAAGCATAATCAAACAAATTTATTCAATTTAAGATATTTTAACAACAAATGTGCATTCTCATTAACACCTTCACCAAAAATTTTCGACTTCGAACTCACAACTCGATCTGGGAGACTATATTCCAGGGTAAAATAACTCTCGAAAAAAATCCATATTTAGTCAAGTCAATCCTACACTTGGGCATTCGCAATTTAAGTGAATGTCCCCTAGTACTGGTCGAATTAGGGAAGCTAAAAACATCATACGGGTTTATAATCGTGTGGTAATAAGGTTTATAATCGTGTGGTAATAAAGAAAAAAGTTAGTACAAAAAAAATAAGTTGGGGAGGGAAATAGTGGACCTTTTTTTTGGAGTAGAGCACCTTGAGGGAAGCATTTTTTCTAATAGAACCCCTATCCACAAATTCCAATTTGGATTTTCTGAGCTATGACCCCTTGAAAATTGCATTTTCAGTGTTTTTGGAAGTTAACGTAGGCCAAAAGTTCGAAGCCAAAAATGGCTAAAATATTTGTTTTTGGATAGGTTTGAGTGTGTTATGATGTTTTAAGGCATCGTCTAGGCTTAGTTGGCAGGATTCTCTAGGCTAAGCGGGCAGATTTTTTTCTGAAAATTTCATATTTTTATTGCCTAAGCCTGAGCCTATGCCTAAGCCTGAACCTAAGCCTAAGCCTGATACTAAGCCTAAGCCTAAGCCCCATACTAAGCCTAAGCCCTAAGCCTAAGCCTAAACCCAAGCCTAAATTAAGGCCAAGTTTGAATTTGGTCACAAATTGGACGTTTCTGGCGAATTTGGCCAATTTTTCGGCAGGAACCCGGTCAAAGAGCCTTTGTTTTGATTCTAAAAAATTGTAAACAATAATCTGACACCATTTAGACACGATTAGAACGGAAAATACAAGGGCTTCGGAAAAAAAATTGCCAAAACGTCCCTCACTGAGGCTTCAGATTTCGGAGGATCGTGGCCCGTATTCACATACTAAGTGTAACGCTTAAACTTAGTGTTTACACTTAGTGTTAGCGCTTATAAGCGCTAAGTGTTATTCACATACTTAGTGTTTATTTAAGCGCTTAGCAAACACTAACGCTTAACTTAGCGTTTCAATTTTGTATTCACATACTTAAAATTTAGTGTTTGGCTTAGAATTAAGCGCTTAAGTTTAGGGACCTCGGGAGCTCCCCTAAGCGCTAAGCGCTTAGTTAGTGGATGGTGTGGGGTAGGGGTGGGGAGAGTGGGGGAGGTTCTTGGCCGCCATGGGAAGGAAGGGCATGCAATTTAGGATATATTAGTAACATTTTCCGACCAATTCGATCCATTTTGCTCGTTCAATCGCCAAAAATAAAAAATGCACTTTGTTGTCCAAATTCGTTTTTTTACATTTTTGAGTAGAGCATCTTAATCGAAGTAATTTTTCTTCAAGAACTTCTATTTGAAAATTTATATTTTTCACGATATGCCCCCTGAAACATGTAGAGTTGATTTTGCATTTTTCAGGAATCCACTTGCTGAAAACATTTTTTACAAATGTATAGTTCGAGAAAAATGTATATTATTAATAAGAAATAGTAATTTAAATAAATCTATAATCGGATTTATAAATACCAAATGGAAATGCGGATAAATAACGTATTCCGGATCCACATCAAGCAGGGAGCGCACTTCAAGCCAAAGCCAAAACTAAGCACAAAAGTTGCTAAACGCTAAGTTTAGTATAACACTAATTTTTAAGCGTTTATTTTGTGAATAACAGTTTAGTACAAATTAAGCGCTAACACTTAGCAAACGCTTAGCGTTAGTATGTGAATAACTCTTAGTATGTGAATTCGGGCCCGTATCTCAGAAAATCCAAAAAATGAAATAGGGGTTCTTGAAGCAAAAATGCTTCCCCCAAGGTGCTCTACTAAAAAAATAGGTCCACGATTCCCCCCCCCCCAACTGCATTTAACCCCAAAAAGGTACAAAAGTGGGTTTGTACATTTTTTGTACAATTTTTGTACTTTTTATGTACTTTTTATGTACTTTTATTGTACTTTTTTTGTACTTTTTGAAAACTGGTTTTTTTGAAGTTTCGTCGCTATCATATATTTTATAGCCTTTTTGGATCACCGTAGTGTACTTTTTTTCGATCTGATACATTTGCTGTTTGATAAGACTAACTGATTGTTTTTTGTTAATTCGGTTCTTTTTGTATTGTTTGGGGGGGTTGTTGTTTTTTTTTCTTTTTTTTTTTTGGTTTTTTGCTCTTTTCTTTCGCTTTTTTTCTCTTTTTTTACTAAGCGCATTCCTGGATTAAGTCAATTATCATATATGTATGTAGTGACCGATTATCCGTATTGAATTTGTCGTCTTTAGAGCACCGTAGATTAATATTAGACCTCGTATTTCTTTACAAACTAATACACGCTGGAGTGGCGGCTGACTTTAGTGATTATTTCCAATACCATGTAGGGCAAAAAAGTCAACCTGTTTTTATTTAAGTTAAAGTTAAAGTTAAAGTTAGGCAAAAGGCCTAGTTTTAGTTAAAGTTAAAGTTAAAGTTAGACCACTAACTTTTTTCAAAGTTAAAGTTAAAGTTTGATTTCCGTTTTCGTTAAAGTTAAAGTTAAAGTATGACCACTAACTTTTTTAAAAGTTAAAGTTAAAGTTATACCCCTAACTTTTTTAAATAAAGTTAGATTAAGATCCAAAACTTTTTTAGTTAAAGTTATAAAGAGTTGTTTTAGACAGATAAACATATCTTTCAGCTTTTTACATAACCACACTGCGTAACTTTAGTGAATAGACATTAATGGGTGAGCCGAGAGTTGGGAATGCCAGAAAACTTTCCAGAACATCCGCAAACTACTAGAAGTAGTTTTCCTGACATTTCCAGACTTGACCGGAAGATGGACTTGATAGGCTTAAAAAGTTTCTAAGCTGGATGAAAGTTTCTAATAAACTGTTTTTTTAAATGACCCCAGTGGTTACTGTAGTCCGTGGGGGTCAATTGGGTTCATGGTGACAAAAATAAACCCCCGGTTTCAAGGGCGGACGGTGGGGGGAGATGGGGAATATATCCCCTCTTTAGCCCTGAGCAAAGAAAAATTTTTCGGAGCCGCATACCAAGAATAGCCGGAGATTCATGAAATTCGGCCTCAAAATTAAAAACTTCTCCGGAGGCCTTCAGAACGAACGCGCTGAGTTAAATTCGCGTTGCTGTTTACGTGTATCATCCTTTAATGAATGCTATTAAATAAAACAGTTATCGTTATGGGCAAACCAAGGGCGTAGTGTTTGTGACCGGCCGCGTAAGCCGCGGGCCAGCCGGCGGAGTATTTCGGCCGGCCGGCCGGCCGGTACTAGCCGGCTGGCCGGCCGGCCGGAGCGGCCGATTTTTTGGACAAAACCTACATATTGATCCAAATCCAGAGTGTCATTTTGCCATAACTTAGCCTGACGGATTGTTATGCCGGCCTAGTTTTATCAGTCGGTTGTCTCTTGACTCTGGCTGGCCGGCCGGTGTTTTTAACCGGCCGGCCGATTTTGACCGGCCGGCCGGCCAGCGCCGGTTTTTTTCCGACTGAAAATGAGTCCCCCTTTTTGTTTTTATAGTCTGGCCGAACAAGTTTTCATAGTCTGGCCGTCTCCAATTGACCAAAATTAGCCCAAAAGTCAAATTTTCCTCAATGTTTTATGAGGGCTGTCGCCCCGAGACCCCAGCAACTTTGTAGGTTAGTGATCTTTCGTTTGTTAACTCGAAGCAAACGCGAAAGTATTAAATTGCTAAAAAATATATACATTTTAACTCATACGAAAATTCGAGAAGTCATTCCACCAAATTTTTTTCAGGATACGTCGCTGTTTTTAAAACGTAATTTATCGAAAACAGCATAGCCGACATCCGAGCACAAGTCATAACGCAGTTAGTAAATCTAGTAAAAAAAGTCAAATAAGGTAGAATAACTTTATGCCGTATCTCCCCTTTTTGGGGGTCACGGTCCGCCCCTGCCGGATTTGAGTGTAGCACTTCAAAATACTCCTGAGAACGAGATTTAACCGCAAAAGTCGCGGCAGGGCGTCTCTGGGTCATTTTGTAGGTTGTACAACCCGTGGGGGGTCACAGCGCCATAATGGTGTTACATTCTTCCTATGTACTCTTGATAGGGGTAAAGTGAGCACCTGTGTTGTAAATGAGAATTAGGGCCTATGAGACTCGGGGGCTGTGGTGTAGTGGTTAGCATGCTTGACTTCGAAGCAGGCGGCCCGGGTTCGATTCCCGGCGCCTCCATTTCTTTCATTCTTTCTAAATTGGGGCCTCCTCTTTCTATTCAACATAGTGGCGACCGTGACATAGGACGGAGAGGATAGGGCCGGGTCCTCAGGACAGCCTTATCCCCGAACCGTCTTCGGAGGTGGGTTAGGAGCCCCATGCCCTGGGTTGAGGTCGGCACTTCAACCCTTACGGTACTCGTGCTGTGTGCTGTATGACTGTGTACATAGCTTCTCTAGTGTGGTCCCTCGGTTAAGGGTAATCCGAAAAACCCTCGGTTTCGGTTAGGGGTGAACCGGAGAAAACCCTCGGTTGCGGTTAGGGGTGAGCCGGAGAAAAACCCTCGGTTTCGGTTAAGGGTGAGCCGGTCAAAACCCTCGGTATTGGTTGAGAATCGTTCTGGGTCGATCGAGAAACCCTGTGGTTGCGAGTAAGCCAGGAAACCCTGAGTGTGGTGTGACTGAAGTTGGCTTGGAGGCCTACGTGTGAATGTGCTCCGCCCTTGAGGCATCGGGTTCGCCCCGGGAGCATGAGTATCGACCGAGTATCGTTGCAGGGTCGCAACGATGTTCGAAGGGGGGACCCTGTTGTAAATGAGAATTAGGGCCTATGAGACTCGGGGGCTGTGGTGTAGTGGTTAGCATGCTTGACTTCGAAGCAGGCGGCCCGGGTTCGATTCCCGGCGCCTCCATTTCTTTCATTCTTTCTAAATTGGGGCCTCCTCTTTCTATTCAACACCTGATTACGAATCTGCTGTTTGTTTATGTCTAAAAAAATCCAACTTGGACCATCATACACCTCCAACATCAGTGGCTTACCCAGAAAAAAATTCCGAGGGGGAATGACTTAGACTTTTCGTAATGAGTTAAAATGCACTTTTAAGCAATTTTAAAATTTATAAAACGCCTAACAAACGACAGATCCCTTAATCACAAAGTTGCAAGAGTCTGTGGGCGGCAGCCCCCTGGCGGCCCCAGAAAAAATTAAGCTATTTTTCCCATGTTTAGACCAAATTTGGTTAGCAGGACTGCTGGAAACGTATCAGAAATTTTTCTGACAGAAAATTAAAACAAAAGATGGTAACGTCACATCAGACAGTGTATTGCTCGTGTCAAGAGTACGAGCGAGTACGAGTCGCGAGCACCTGGAATTTCTCCGAGCATTGCATCACGAAAAGCTCGTGCTCGAACGAGCATACTACTTTAATTTTGGCCTGTACTGTACATGCACAGGCTTTGATGAAAAATAATAGCAAGGCATAATAAGCCACATAGTCGCAGGGGTCTGAGGGGGCAGCCCCTAAAAAAATCCCCTAAGTTGGACAGTTGGAGACGTATCAGAAAATTTTTTTGAGCGGACCATAAAAATCAAAGGGGGGAACCTTGTGTAAAAATTCACTTGGAAAAAGTTTCGGGGGGAATACCAACCTTCCCTCCTGGGTACGCCTTTGCCCGACACGAGATCGAAATCGAAGTGGTGACATCAAACCTTACAACTATAGGCAAATTTGGTATCAATTCAATCACGCAATCGCATATTTTGACAAGAAAATCTACGATCACAACAGTTTTTTTGACACAATGTGCGTACATTTTTCGCAAAAAATTAAACATGTATTTGGGTCAGACCCTCGAAGTATCAACTACTTGTGGACTAGCGCTTTTGACCAATCGACAAACGCTAATTCGAAGGGTAGCGATGTTTAGTTAAGACTATGTAGAAGGAAAGTACTAAACAGACATCAGACTAGACGATCAAGTGATTCGTATGTATGTGTATCGAGTTTAAAAAATTACCAAACAACAGTTCTTAAATTACAAAATTTTGACAACTCAATAGTCAATACCCAAAGTGACCAATATTTCATTAAAAATTGTAAAAAAAACCTGTCTGCAAAAAAAGAGCAGTCAGTTCCCAAACTGACTTTACGTGTTAATTATATTTGCTGGACAACATGTGGCTGCTACTTTTACACTATGCAGTTGCAGAGATGATTCTCTAAAAGGAACAAATACCACTACAGTACTTTAATCATACAAATATATGAGACCCTTACAATATGTTGTGAATGCGTTAAGCTGAGCGGCCTCCAGTAAAAATAGGTACCACGACCAACAATTACGGACTACGGTTGTGTACAGCGTCGGAGGAAAAATATTAAAATTGACAACAATTTT
Source organism: Trissonchulus sp. WLG1_4 (assembly GCA_030248245.1). Classification (NCBI taxonomy): domain Eukaryota; kingdom Metazoa; phylum Nematoda; class Enoplea; order Enoplida; family Ironidae; genus Trissonchulus; species Trissonchulus sp. WLG1_4. Next base: position 4,785 of record JASANF010012481.1, on the reverse strand, counting down.
GGTTAACTAGAACATCAATTAAAATATTTCTTAAATTATGTTACCGTAAATCAAAAAAGTTTAAAAAAAGTTTAGATTCAAAATTTTGAATAAAAGTTATAATTTAAGTTAAAGTTAAGAAATTGGCGGAATTCAAGTTAAAGTTAAAGTATGGCAAATGTATCAGATCGAAAAAAAGTACACTACGGTGATCCAACAAGGCTATAAAATATATGATAGCGACGAAACTTCAAAAAAACCAGTTTTCAAAAAAGTACAAAAAAAGTGCAATAAAAGTACATAAAAAGTACATAAAAAGTACAAAAACGGCATATCAAAATAAGGCAAAAATCATTAATATATGGATCGCTAATCATTGAAAAGTTATGGAAACATATTAGAAGGTATGACACAAAGCAGAGAACTATTTTTTAAAATAGTACAAAAATAGTACAAAAAAAGTACAAAAATAGTGCCAAAAAAGTACAAATAAAGTATATACAAAAATAGTACAAAAAAAGTACAAAAAGAACCGAATTAACAAAAAACAATCAGTTAGTCTTATCAAACAGCAAATGTATCAGATCGAAAAAAAGTACACTACGGTGATCCAAAAAGGCTATAAAATATATGATAGCGACGAAACTTCAAAAAAACCAGTTTTCAAAAAGTACAAAAAAAGTACAATAAAAGTACATAAAAAGTACATAAAAAGTACAAAAATTGTACAAAAAATGTACAAACCCACTTTTGTACCTTTTTGGGGTTAAATGCAGTTGGGGGGGGGAATCGTGGACCTATTTTTTTAGTAGAGCACCTTGGGGGAAGCATTTTTGCTTCAAGAACCCCTATTTCATTTTTTGGATTTTCTGAGATACGGGCCCGAATTCACATACTAAGAGTTATTCACATACTAACGCTAAGCGTTTGCTAAGTGTTAGCGCTTAATTTGTACTAAACTGTTATTCACAAAATAAACGCTTAAAAATTAGTGTTATACTAAACTTAGCGTTTAGCAACTTTTGTGCTTAGTTTTGGCTTTGGCTTGAAGTGCGCTCCCTGCTTGATGTGGATCCGGAATACGTTATTTATCCGCATTTCCATTTGGTATTTATAAATCCGATTATAGATTTATTTAAATTACTATTTCTTATTAATAATATACATTTTTCTCGAACTATACATTTGTAAAAAATGTTTTCAGCAAGTGGATTCCTGAAAAATGCAAAATCAACTCTACATGTTTCAGGGGGCATATCGTGAAAAATATAAATTTTCAAATAGAAGTTCTTGAAGAAAAATTACTTCGATTAAGATGCTCTACTCAAAAATGTAAAAAAACGAATTTGGACAACAAAGTGCATTTTTTATTTTTGGCGATTGAACGAGCAAAATGGATCGAATTGGTCGGAAAATGTTACTAATATATCCTAAATTGCATGCCCTTCCTTCCCATGGCGGCCAAGAACCTCCCCCACTCTCCCCACCCCTACCCCACACCATCCACTAACTAAGCGCTTAGCGCTTAGGGAGCTCCCGAGGTCCCTAAACTTAAGCGCTTAATTCTAAGCCAAACACTAAATTTTAAGTATGTGAATACAAAATTGAAACGCTAAGTTAAGCGTTAGTGTTTGCTAAGCGCTTAAATAAACACTAAGTATGTGAATAACACTTAGCGCTTATAAGCGCTAACACTAAGTGTAAACACTAAGTTTAAGCGTTACACTTAGTATGTGAATACGGGCCACGATCCTCCGAAATCTGAAGCCTCAGTGAGGGACGTTTTGGCAATTTTTTTTCCGAAGCCCTTGTATTTTCCGTTCTAATCGTGTCTAAATGGTGTCAGATTATTGTTTACAATTTTTTAGAATCAAAACAAAGGCTCTTTGACCGGGTTCCTGCCGAAAAATTGGCCAAATTCGCCAGAAACGTCCAATTTGTGACCAAATTCAAACTTGGCCTTAATTTAGGCTTGGGTTTAGGCTTAGGCTTAGGGCTTAGGCTTAGTATGGGGCTTAGGCTTAGGCTTAGTATCAGGCTTAGGCTTAGGTTCAGGCTTAGGCATAGGCTCAGGCTTAGGCAATAAAAATATGAAATTTTCAGAAAAAAATCTGCCCGCTTAGCCTAGAGAATCCTGCCAACTAAGCCTAGACGATGCCTTAAAACATCATAATAAGCCGAATTGATCGCTCTTGTCGTTTCTGGCGATTTGGCGTTCTTCCGCGGACCGGTCGGCTTTGTTTTGATTTAATTTGTAAGTATTTGACGATTGACGGTAGGGCTTCGGAGATTGCAGCGTCCTTGAGGCTTGATTTCGGAGGATCGTGGCCCGTTTATCTGTGTGCTTATTGTGTTTTTGTGTTGCGCTTATGCGCTTGTTTTGATGAGTGTTTTTTGTGATTAGCAAACTGCTTTTGCGTTTTTTTGTTTATTTAAATTTGTGTTTTGGTGCTGAATTAGCGCTTGTTTGGGACCCTCGGAGCTCCCTAGCGCTGCGCTTGTGGCATGGGTGTGGGGTAGGGGTGGAGAGCGGGAAGGTCCTGGCCGCCATGGAGGAGGGCATGCATTTGGATATTTGTAATTTTCCGACCATTCGATCCTTTTGCTCGTTCAATCGCCAAAAATAAAAAATGCTTTGTTGTCCAATTCGTTTTTTTACATTTTTAGAATACTTACCGAAGTAATTTTTCTTCAAGAACTTCTATTTGAAAATTTATATTTTTCACGACACGCCCCCTGAAACATGTAGAGTTGATTTTGCATTTTTCAGGAATCCACTTGCTGTAAACATTTTTTACAATAATGTATAGTTCGAGAAAAATGTATATTATTAATAAGAAATAGGAATTTAAATAAATCTATAATCGGATTTATAAATACCAAATGGAAATGCGGATAAAGAGACGAATTTCGGATCGACATCAAGCAGGGAGCGACACTTCAAGCCAAAGCCAAAAAATGAGCACAAATTCTGCCAAACCTGGTCAAAATTTTATAACACTAATTTTTTAGCGTTTATTTTGTGAATAACAGTTTAGCCAAATTAAGCGCTAACACTTAGCAAACGCTTACGTTAAAATGCAATTTTCAAGGGGTCATTGCTCCAGAGAAAATCCAAAGAATTTGAGGATAGGGGTTCTATTAGAAAAAATGCTTCCCCCAAGGTGCTCTACTCGAAAAAAAAGGTCCACTATTCCCCCCCCCCCCTCCTATTAACCCCAAAAGGTACAAAAGTGGGTTGTAGATTTTTGTAAACAATTTTTGTACTTTTTATGGTCTTTTTATGTACTTTTATTGTACTTTTTTTGTACTTTTTGAAAACTGGTTTTTTTGAAGTTTTGTCGCTATCATATATTTTATAGCCTTTTTGGATTACTGTAGTGTACTTTTTTTCGATCTGATATATCTGCTGTTTCATAAGAACTAACTTGATTGTTTTTTGTTGAATTTGTTTTTTTGTAAATTTTTTTGTAATTATTTTTGTATATACTTTATTTGTACTTTTTTGGCACTATTTTTTGTAATTTTTTTCGTAATTATTTTTGTAATGTTTTAAAATAATAGTTCTCTGCTTTGTCGTCATACCTTTTAAGATGTTTCCATAAACTTTTCAATGATTAGCGATCCATATATTAATGATTTTTGCCTTATTTTGATATGCCGTTTTTGTACTTTTTATGTACTTTTTATGTACTTTCTATTGCACTTTTTTTGTACTTTTTTGAAAACTGGTTTTTTTGAAGTTTCGTCGCTATCATATATTTTATAGCCTTGTTGGATCACCGTAGTGTACTTTTTTTCGATCTGATACATTTGCCATACTTTAACTTTAACTTGAATTCCGCCAATTTCTTAACTTTAACTTAAATTATAACTTTTATTCAAAATTTTGAATCTAAACTTTTTTTAAACTTTTTTGATTTACGGTAACATAATTTAAGAAATATTTTAATTGATGTTCTACTTAACCAAAATTGTTGCAATTTTAATATTTTTCCTCCAACGCTGTAAACCATAGTTCGTAATTGTTGGTCGTGGTACCTATTTCTTCCACTTACAGGCCGGTCAGCTTAACGCATTCACAACAGATTGTAAGGATCTCCATATATTTTGTATGATTAAAGTACTGTAGTGGTATTTGTTCCTTTTGAGATCATCTCTGCAACTGCATAATGTAAAAGTACCAGCCACATGTCCAGTTTTCAAAAATAATTAACACGTAAAGTCAGTTTGGGAACTGACTGCTCTTTTTCTGCAGACAGGTTTTTTTGACAATTTTTAATGAAATATTGGTCACTTTGGGTATTGACTACTGAGTTGTCAAAATTTTGTAATTTAAGAACTGTTGTTTGGTAATTTTTTAAACTCGATACACATACATACGAATCACTTGATCGTCTAGTCTGATGTCTGTTTAGTACTTTCCTTCTACATAGTCTTAACTACACATCGCTACCTTTCGAATTAGCGTTTGTCGATTGGTCAAAAGCGCTAGTCCACAAGTAGTTGATACTGCAAGGGCATTACCAAAAAACATGTTTAATTTTTTGCCAAAAATGTAAGCACATTGTGCCAAAAAAACTGTTGTGATCTTTAGATCTTCTTGTCAAAATATGCGATTCCGTATTAAATTAATACCAAATTTGCCTATAGTTGTAAGGTTTTGATGTCACCACTTCGATTTCGATCTCGTGTCGGGCAAAGGCGTACCCAGGAGGAAGGTTGGTATTCCCCCGAAACTTTTTCCAAGTGAATTTTTACACAAGGTTCCCAGCAATACGCAACTGAACCAAGAAATACATACAA
>JASANF010012480.1:0-7500 GCA_030248245.1 Trissonchulus sp. WLG1_4 | reverse complement strand
TCAACTTAAGACCCCGTACTCAACTGAGGGGGGGGTACCCCCCCTCATTTCAAGACACTAAGCAAGCCCGTGCGCTACCCCCCCCCCCTCATTTCAAGACACTAAGCAAGACCTTGCGCTACCCCCCCCCCTCAGTTCAGTACCCCGTCTTCAGTTGAGGAAGGGGACCCCCCCTCATTTCAGCACATCAAGAAAAGTCCTTGTTAGTGTCTTGAAATGAGGGGGGGGGGTACCCCCCCCTCAACTGAAGACGGGGTACTGAACTGAGGGGGGGTACCCCCCCCCTCAACTGAAGACGGGGTACTGAACTGAGGGGGGGTTGCTACGGTAAAACAGCTAAAACGACAGTGGCGTGCCCAGAAAAAATTCGGGGGGGCATGACATTTTGATATTTTCTAATACTGAAAATACACTTATTGGCAATTTTAACGATTTAACAATTTTAACGCCTTAAAAACGCAAGATCACCCAAGCACAAAGTTGCAGGGGTCTGGGGGCGGCAGCTCCCAAAAAAATTGGCGATTTTTCCAATTTTTAGACCGAATTCGGTCAACTGGAGACGTATCAGAAATTATTTCCGACAGAAAAGTTAAAACAAAAGATCGTAACGTCGCATGAGTCAGTGTATTACACAAGTAAATGTAGCATAATATCATGCAAATGCAGCAGGGGCGTAGCCAGGATTTTGAAAAGGGGGGGGGTCGCACCTTGTCCACTTTTTTTGCTCTTTTTCTTATATATACTCACTGTTGCGTGGTCTGGGGGCGTCAGCCGCCACAATCCATTTTTTGACATAAAAAAACGTAGTTTTGGTCATTTAAATTAAATAAACACTGAGTGTTGCAGGGGTCTGCGGGCGGCCCCCAGAAAAAATTCGAATTTTTAAAATTTTAGGCCAAATTTGGTCAACTGGAAACGTATCAGAAATTTTTTCATCCAGGAAAATTAAAACAAAAGATAGGAACGTCACATCAGACAGTGTATTACGCAATAGTAAATGCAGCATTGAGCATAATATGTACTCATGTAGACATACATAGGCTTTGTGAAAGATAATAAGGAATAGTAAGCCACAGAGTCGCAGGGGTCTGGGGGCGGCAGCCCCCAGGAAAAAAATTTGAAAATTTTCCGATTTTTAGGGCAAATTTGGTCAATTGGAGACGTATCAGAAATTTTTTTCGGCCGGGCGATAAAAACCAAAGGGGGGGACCCTTGTTGACAATTTCTACCGGTGCGACCAAAAGGGGGGGTCGCGACCCCCGCGACCCCCCCATCTGGCTACGCCCTTGAAATGCAGCATAATGTACTCGTGTATACATGCATGGGCTTTGACGAAAGATAAGGAATAGTATACAAGGCACAGAGTTGCAGGGGTATGGGGGCGGCAGCCCCCAGAAAAAAATGGGAGAAATTTTTTTATTTTTAGGCTAAATTTAGTCAATTGGAGACGTATCGGAAATTTTTTCGGCCGGGCACAAAAACCCAAAAGGGGGACCCTTGTGTAAAATGTCACTCGGGAAAAATTTCGGGGGTCGGGGGGGGGGAGGCCGCACCGCCGCCCCCCCCCCCTGGATCCGCCCCTGATTCCTTGTTATTATCTTTCATCAAAGCCTATGCATGTATGCACAAGTACATTATGCTGCATTACACGAGTATATTACGCCACATTTAGGCCCGGTTCACACAGACTTACTTTTTACTTTTTACTTTATACTTTTTACTTTTTACTTTTCACTTTATACTTTTTACTTTTGCAAAAGTGTTCACACAGGCTTACCTTTTACTTAAGGAAGATCGCATTCAATTGGCTGGCTTTGGTGCACTTGTATGTCAAAAAGCAAATCTAGCCAATAAAAATGAAGCTCTACAGGTGGAGCTTCTGTTAGAGCAATCTGATTGGCTAGATTGCAAAAGTAAAAAGTAGAACGCGTTTCTACTTTTACTTTTGGCCAAAAGTAAAAAGTAAAAAGTACGTTCTGTATGAACCGAAATGTTTACTTTTGGCAAAAAGTAAAAAGTAAAAAGTACGTCTGTGTGAACCGGGCCTTAGTTGTGTAATAAACTGATGTGACGCTTCCATCTTTTGGTTTAAATTTTGTCGGAAAAACTTTCTGATACGACTCTAGTTGACCATATTCGGTCTAAAAATTGGAAAAACCGCCAATTTTTTTGACCCCTGCAACCATGTGGTTCAGTAATCTTACGTTTGTAAGGCGTTGTATGAGTGTTCGTGTTACATATGCTAAAAAGCGCAATTTAACACATTACAAAAACTCGAAAAGGCATTCCCACCCCCGAAATTCTTTTCTGGGTACGCCACTGTAAAATAGGGTCTGCCTCCTGTTCCACTTGTTTTTGCAATTGGCCATACATTGACAGGCAAAGGTACTTTCACAAAAACATTCTCACACCAAAGGCGGCCACGGTATCATCTGGGAAGCCACCCCACCCCCCCCTTCCAGTTACTCCCTCTCATCATACCACGCAACATCTAAACACTAGTCCCCAGACAGCCAATCGATGAACACTAAACCCACTGATTGTCCGTGCGCTGTGGATTCTGCCTCGGCACTGGCTGAGGTCGTTGGCAAAAGCAATTTCACTTCATCTGACCTGTTCATACCTGTCCTAAACATAATATGCATTTTCACACGGCTACATTCTCTGAGCACCTGTCGATGGGGTTAATAAGTGAGAAACAATTGCTAACAGCTCATCAATAACTACTTATAGCTTGGTATATACGTTGGGTTGTAAAAACGAAAATTTTAAACAAGCTAAGTTTTAGGCAAAAATATTCAGTAAGTATCAAGCAAAAACTTTTAAGTACATTGGCCAAAGGCCATCATAAACCTGTTTGGGCCAGCGAAATTGTAATTTTTAATTACATATTTCCCACAGCGTTTCCTTTTGCAGCGATTTAAACTGCAAAAATCTAAATCAAAAACTTTCGGCAATTGGAACTTGGAAGGTACTTATTGAGTGATGATTAATTACTAGAGTTCAATGATTTCTGTTTGCTGTTTATGTTTACTGATGAAATGTTAAATGTTAAATTCCGTAAATTTAACTTGGTTCTTGGTAGAGTTCGCAATCGGGTCGGGTCGGGTTGAGATTTTCCAACCCCCGGGTTATGCGGGTTAGTTCGGGTCAAAAATTTTGGGTATAAATCCTTGAGTTTTACCTTAAATTTTTCTGTTTTGATGATATTTTCAACCTAATGTACCCGCAGAATGATGAAACAGCTTTTCCGAGCTCTTATTTCTTGTTAGCCAAAATTAGCTACATACTGACGTCCATACATGTACATTGTACTTGAGGTCTCGGTTTGGGGGGGGGGCTTGTCCCGGATTTTTTCCAAATAGTAGGGGCTCTTGTCCCGACGCTGTGGGGGCTTGAACCGATAAAAGCGCTACATATTTCCAATTTTTGCTTAAAAATAGTAAATTATTTGCAAAATTCGGCTAGTTTTAGCAATTCTTTTCGCTATTTGCTCATTTCTGAAGCGATTTTTTAGTTTTCAGGCACTTTTTCAGCAACGAGGAAGGGGGCGTGCACCGATGGGTCAAATCTGAGTGGGCCTTGTCCTGGTATCTGAATCTGGGAGGGGCTTGCCCCCACCAGACCCCCATGTACATCTGTGCTGTAGCTTATAAAAACATGAAATATATAAAAAAAACTGGAAACAAAAAAGTGACAAAGAAATCTCAAGTGTTTGTATAGCAGCTTCAGTAGAAGTCGGGTCGGGTCGGGTCGGGTCGGGTTAGACACTAGCTCGGGTCGGGTCGGGTCGGGTTATGAAATCTCGACCCGTTGCGAACTCTAGTTCTTGGTGCCGTGCCAGTTTGAAACCAGGCAGTACTGTTACGTTTATGACTTCTAGTGAAGCATCAAAACTTTGGGAATCCCAGTGGTCTGGTGGTTAGTTTGTTGGGTTTGCAACCATGAGGTGACATCGTCGATTCCTAGTGGATAACTTTTTGTCAAACTTTTGCATTCAAAACAAACTATCTTCTCAGCAACCACAAAAGCAGCAACTCACTGAATATAACAGGCATTTTAATTGTGACAGATGCAAAATATGGTGAAAGATGTGTAAAGCTCGATTCATACTTACATCCGTATGTCCGTTCAGCCGGCAAAATGACGAAATAATGACGTCACACGCGCTGACTGATCCACTGCACTAGGCTGCTAGTGACGTCATTCTGCAGGCTGAACGGACATACGGCTGTAAGTATGAATCGACCGTAAAACACACTGCGCACATTGCCACCTTAACGCTAGAACTGTGTTAAGATACCAGAATCAAAATTAGAGACCTGTTGGGCTGTGGCCAAACAGGAAAAAATATATACACCTATACCTCTTCGGAGTGGCAATTAATTTGGGCAGACACTCAGTGAAAGTGACTATAGTCGCAGAGCAGTTGAACAGCAGACAATGGGCCCTTTTGCAACTAACACAGTTTGCTCACACCGAATACCGCTGTTATCGCATTTCGAGATGCTTAGCCAATCGGCGCGAATCCTCTACGAAACATGGTTTGACGGCTAAATGGCTGCTTAGCCAACTGAATGATCCTTAGTAGACTTCTAACTCTCCCATTATGTACAATTTAAAATATATTTACGTAGTTTCTAAACGAAAACTGACAAGTGAGTAAGAAAAATTAACTATTCTTGAAAAAATGTTTCTCGTTCAGGATTGGGAATTACACAGATCAGGCTTACCACGTGGGTAAAAATAAGCTTTTGCAAAAAACTTAGTCGTATTTTTGGTGGAGGATGAGCAGCAGGGTCCTCCGGTAATTCTTCCGTATACGGACACTCTGCAGTCTGCACTGAGTGAGAGTGAGTGAGTATGCACAGTCTTCTTACATAACGCGCATAAGTCAACAAAAATAGGTATCGGATACAAAATAAGCTTTTAATTAATAACTACTCACAATAACACAACTATATTTTCATAACACTGAAATTATGTTATTTCTTATGATATAAGCCTTTACTAGCAATCAATAATATACATATATGGTATATATAATCAATAATTGGAAAAGGGTTCCACTGACGAAACAACTTCATGTTCATTTTTTGAGATAGACAGATTGTCGATTTTATGTCATTGGCCAATAAAACGCAGCAAGGTGGTATGATTTCGCAGAGTGACAACATTTTATCACAGTTCTTCTATGATCTCCGATCAAGCAACAAAATGAGCATATTATTCCGAACCAGAACAAGAACATACATACACTATTTATTTATTCAAAAATTTTCATGTTATGACTCACTTGCGCATTACTTACAGATTCTTGCACAATGCTAGCATACGTCGTGTATGAAGGTGGATAGACACAACCACCCCTCCCCCCCCCAAAAAAAAAAATCGAAAAGCCAGGTTCCCGAATTTAAGCAACATTTACTGAAAATGACACTTTTTTAGAAAAATCATACAAAATATAGGGTATTTTTGGTCGAACAGGGAAGAGGGTGCCCCAAAATTTGGCTGGACGCCCCCAAAATTTTGCCAATTAAGACAGCAATTAAAGCTTGACCCAAAAGTGCAATAAATCAAGAAAATTTCTGTTAATTATACCAAACCAAACCTTAAGTATCAGCTTAGCGCAAACTTTTGGGCAAACTTCAACACAATAGGTTGAACTGAATTGTAAGTGCACAATATACCCAAATATAACGGCAACGCAACACAGAAAAATATTAAGGCCTTTTCCATAACTAAAATATTTCAAATTACTTGTGTTTCTAGCTCATTTTTACAGAAACTATCAAATCTTAAATCAACTGATTCAAAAAATTCGAAGGAAATCACCCAAAGTTTGAAGCACTTTAGTGCTTGAGCACTCAAGTGCTTTAGCACTTGTGCTTTCTCGGTTCCTACTTCGTGCTTTGTGCTTTCAGAATGTGCTCTGTGGTCTGCTCAAGCAGACAAATGTGCCCTTTTGAAGTGCTAAGGACGTGCTTTCAAAACATGGGCAATGTTCATATTTTGAAGGTGTGCTTTAGTGCTTAGCCAATCAAAAATAAGCTGGACTTTTGGTTAGACAGATGTTTTTATACATTATTAATTACATGCTATATTTAAAATTTTGGCTCAGGATTCTTTGTATTCGATATAAATTTTAGAGGTTTTTGATTTTAAATAAATGTAAGGTTTTTTATGCATTTTGTGTTGTTTTCACAATACCCACATAGTAGCTATTTTTAAAAATAAAGGCTCTAGGGCAAAAGTAGATAATTACAGAGATGTTTCAATTACAAAAGCACTATATTTTTACGTCAGAAAGCACATTGAGAAAAGCACTAAAGCACAGGCAGAAAAGCACAAGGCGAAATCACAAATTATGTCCTTGGACACCAAAGCACAAAATCTGTCCTAAAGCACAAGTGCTTCAGCAGTAAAGTGCTAAGCACTAAAGCACGAAGTATGAACCTGGCCTTAAGGTGGCGCCCCGAGAAACTGCACGTACTTCAACAATTTTATTTTCTTACTTCTGTAGCCATATTTGAATTTAGCAAGATGCGCATTATCGAAACGAGCATTTTTGCAAAAGGATTTGTCTCAACTCATTTTCTGTGTCTGTCACGTGACTTACGAAAACCCTATTCACAGGGCACACATAAATTCAAACTCCATCATTGTTGACAATCTATTCTATAGGTCATTTGAAAGTTCTTGCCGTATATTTTTATTTCTCTGGCCGAATGGCTTGACTTAAGGTAGCGCTCAGCAACAAAACTCATGTTTGGCGCTCAGCTCATGCAATAAATAGCAATACCACTTTGATTGTATATCAAAGAGACATCAAAAAAAACCTATTTGCAACACAGTTCAGCACTTTAATGTGAATGTGTCGAATTTTATGACCATGTCGAATTTCCTATTCACACTAATTTTGTTTTTGACCTAGCTCAGCGAAACTTCAACCGATTTTGATGATCTTGGTATCAATAGAAAGATCTCTCAAAAATCTAGACGTGATTGATCTTCGATTTTTCATTTTTATTTTTGATTTCGCAAAAAATTTTCAAAAATTAGTCGTGTTTGACCGACTACAAAAAGTGCTGCGGGCCAAAATTTGAAAATCGAAGAACTTTCACGTCTGCATTTATATTCTTTCTTTCATTGTGCAAATTTTCAACTCAATCGCAAACGGCAGCTGGGACCCAGGTCCAAAAAAAGTAGTCGATTTCGCTACGCAAAAATGTAAGGTTTGCCCACACGTTTCACTTTTTTTAAAATTAGACCTTTCCTAGGACTGCATATTTCCGTTGAAAAAGTTACAAAAAGCCATACTCAATTTTTTAAGAAATTAAATCAAAAATTTGACATTTTCGAAGATTTATCAGCTTTGTAGGTTTTTCATTTTGCATTTTCTATTTTCACGGCTAAATAACTCAGCAAAACTTCAACGTATTCGTAAGTTTAATACATCAATTTAAAGCTAAGAAACCGCATGTTTTAATGATATGAGCA
>JASANF010012479.1:0-22053 GCA_030248245.1 Trissonchulus sp. WLG1_4 | reverse complement strand
AAGCGGATTTCACTCAAAATACCAGGAACTTGTATGGAAGATACGGAACTGAATCTGCGTTGAGCTAAGAAGCCATCGATGCTGTTTACAACTGTGCCACAGCATTGCCACCGCCACACGGTGGGAATCAAAAGAAGGCTGAAAATAATTGGACGAAAATAAGGTCGGTGATATGAATTTATTCCACTCAAGACTCAACGCTGGGAAAAATCTTTTCTTAAGTAGCCTATACTGGATTTTCCCAGCGGCGATTTGGAAACTCTTTTCAACGAAATTTACTATCGAGCTGAATCAATGCCTAGCTGGAAGACTTACGACGTGGAACAATACCAAAAAGTTCTCAAGATATCGGCCGACAGACCGAACTGATTTATATGGTCTCCAAGGAAATTCTGGGAGGCGCCGTGAAGCCTTAGGGATTTCACCGACGTCCGCTGTTGGCGTCTCATAAACGAGAGCTTTTTGCACCGCTCAAAAATCTGTCGACCATCCTGCCTTTCCCGAAGTAAAAAGGAGAATGCATCCATGGCTCCAATATGGCAAACTTCACTCAACTCAGCGAAGTCGGAAATCGATATCAGTTTATCTGGATCAATCGAATCGATTTAAAAGGTCAACTGCCGAAAAAAATAGTCAACAAAGCCATTCTGCATACACTTTTGAACTATGTAAAAAATTTGCGAATCCATCTTCAGTCTATTTCTGGATAGATCTTGTAATACTGAGATAGATGTTTTATAGATTTAAAAAATTATTTAATTATTATTTAGTTTTGTATCAGAATTCTCGCTTCAGCTAGGGCGGCGAAGTTATAAATTCAATCTATGGCAAATTCTAAAAGATATATACTACCAAAAATTGAGAGTTCTTATAAACATATTCTAATTGGCATATTCTTTCACTTGGTGAAACGTTTACGACAAAAAAGTTAGTATTACTGCTGATATTGTGCATTTTGTTATGTTTTCTTGGTTTAGTGCTTATCAACATATACAAACATATCAATATATTTTTTGTTCTTGACTCTAGCGTATAAATGAAACTGCTATTATAAATAAAGTTCCACAACAACGTACTATAATATGGGATACGTTTCTCCCCGAGTACTGTATACTAAGTATCAAAGTAGGTATGTATCGACCCGCGACCCACTTTGATCCAGCAGCACCATATTCAGATACCATAAATAGCATATGTACCTGATGAGCGATGATAGATTGTTTTTAGTTGATGCCCAAGTACAATTTGAAATTTCCGCAGTGTACATTTCCACGCTGTTTACATTGCTACCTTAACCGAGTCGCATTATTACGCAGTACCAGATTTCTGTAAAATTGAAACATGGCGTAATTTCATTACATTTCGCGAGTCACAGAAACTTTTGCTATGCGCAGTCTGAAAGTGGGTAGAACTTGCCAAGCACTTAAATTTTCCAAACCAATCCAACACAACCCAAGGGTACGCACGACTCGCGGTCGCGACCTCTGGTGGAGCTACTAACCAGTAACTTTCTTTAGACTTAAAAATATTTTTCAGACTGTCTTAAAAATACCTGTAAAAAATTTAAAATTATAAAAAGTGGTTTCGTCGACAACAATTCGTCTTAAGTCACCAAAGTCAACGCAGCAGTAAAAAAACATAAATATCAACGCATATCCAAGGTTTACCCATCATCATAAAAAACACGCAGGACGCAGCCCACACAAATAAAAGCATACAAGTCGAAAACCTAAAAGGTTTAACAAAGAGTGCATAACAGCGTTATGATATAATAGTCACTTTGTAGTTCTAGCACAGGCAGGTGCGCCGTCATTTTCTGCATACTTGCTTTAATTTCGTTAAACAAGTAACGCCAATCAGAGGGAGCACGATACAGACAGGCAGGAAAGCGTCTCACTGTTCTTCTATACGAGTGAGACACTATTATGCATTTATGCACTCTTGGTTTAACTAATCTAATAGAGTATAGAGTAAACAATAATAACAAACTACTAAACACACGAACACATAAAAAGAGTTACAATGAATCAATCATGAAGACAGTCAATAGTTTACAGTTACGTCTGTTTAGTATTTAGTTGCAGTCGTATATATGTGCCGTCGGCGACAAAACAATGAAAAAATCACGCCAAGTTCTCAAAAAATACTGCAAGTTATAGCCAACGGTCATATGAGGAATTTTTCGTATTCTGCCAGCACAGCGGACATGAAAGCTTGAATAGACCCTTATATTTCGGTATAATCAAGACTTTTCCGCAATGGAGAAGCAGTTATATAAGCCGTGCAATATTTTTTATCCAGCGTAGGCGATTCTTTTTCCACGGGTTACAGATTCGGTATTCGTTGCCTCCTTCAATACTGATGGCAATTCAAAATATTCACGCAATCAGATGTAGAGTTTCAAAAACCTCTCATACATAAACTTTTGCAAAAATCGCCAAATTATCTCAATGGCCGTTTAAGCGATTCTCTAAACTTGATGTACGCTTGTTTATCCGACGACTGACTGGGGCCTAGTCTAGGTTTAGTAGTCTGTGAGCCTCCGGGAGTGCTTTCCACGGTGACCCAAGCGGGAGTCTCTCCCCCTCCGACGACGGGCACCTGTTTTTGGGTGGAGGGTCGTGGTCGGGGGCGGGAGGGGGCTAGCGCGGCAGCCGCTCGCTGTTTTTGCAGACTTTGCCGAATTTCCTCCGCTTCTTGTTCCGCCGTTCGTTCTTTTTCCGCCCGCTGTTCCGCCTGCGACAGAAGACGCAATTTGGCTGCTTCGGTTTCTTCGATGTTTCGAATTTTGGCCTAAATGGATTGAAAACAGTTATACCGAGTTACAGATCGATTCATACTTACAGCCGTATGTCCGTTCAGCCGGCAGAATTAAGATTTAAGGACGAAACTTATATAAGAATAAATTGTATATATAAGGATAAGTTGAGGGGTGAGTATTTCGTAAGTTTGCCAGCTGAACGGACTGGAAGTATGAATTGACCCTGAATGAAAGTATGAATGAACAGTCTCCGTGGCAATTTGGGACGTATAGGCACTAGGCAATGGGCACACAAATGGTATCAATTTTAGGAAATTCGGAATTTTTTTACTTCTCTAGCAGTATGAATAAAAAAATCTATACTAATATTTCAATTAAGCGTCGACAAAATGAAATCATCAATATTGACAGTAGAGCAAAAGACTCTCGGCATATCACTGGCTCTAGTACTATATTTTACCATTAATTAATTTACCACCATTAATATCTGTTTTACCATTAATTAGTTTAACCATTAAGCCATTGTATATTATAAATAGTTTTACTATTACAATAGGCAAACAGCTGAACTATAAGTCCCAAATCAAATATAATATTTCCTTATCACTGTCTTTAATTAACTGATCAATTAATTAATTAATGGATTAATCAGAACAATTATATACCTCTATGCCAAGCTCGACTTCGGGAATGCCAGACAGCATTTGGTTGGACAACATTTCTTCCGTTTTCTTGCTCTGATATTTTCGTAGATATTCCGTCATTTTGAAAAACATGTCGTCTGAAATAAAAAAATACGATTTTATACATAAAAAGTAACAGGCGTTTATGCATAGAAACTTGAGACAATCTTTAATTACTACATATTTGGTTCATTTTGAAACTAATAATGAACCTGAACATTTTCTTACTAAAAATGAAAATGGTTCCCTTATGAAAAAGTAGCTAAATTTATTTACCATGCTTTTGATAAAAAACAGAGGTGTATTTGAACTTTTAATTCAATTTAAAAAAACTTATATTTTTAAAAAATAATATTTTATATACTGTATTAATTGTTTATTTTGTAAGAATAGCATAGTATGTCCATTATTGGATTTTATGCTAACAGATACCTGTTGTGCCTTTTACTAAACCATGTCATAAACTGTTTCTGACCTTTTACAATAAAAGCCTAACATAAAACGTAAATTTTTTCAATAATGGTCAAATTTCAATTTCAATTCAATAATAAACAAATTTCCTACAAAATCATGGTTAAAAGGTGAAAACAGAGCGCCACCTTTAGGGCGTTATTTGCTTATAACTTTGGCTGCTGATAAACTTGCCCATGGAGTGACGGACCTTGAGACAGAAAAAGAACGAACTGCAAGCATCAAGAGTATATACAGCGAGTAGTCACAAAAATCACGCCAACTGTATTCTCTCAGAGTTCAACAATTTCTGGTCAGACTTTAATTCAAGCCCACCTTGGGTCAGCAATTTCTGGTCAGACTCTAATTTAGCCCCACCTTTTCCAGTGGCCCCCTTCTCGCCCCCCTCTGGGTCTTCCTCGCCCCCCCACTTCCTCCCCCTGCGCCTCCTGGCCTCCTCTTTTCAGCTTCCCACTCCGCCTCGCCAGTTCTTCTTCCACAAACTTTCGCATTTCCTCATCTTCATCCCGTAAATGACTTTCGCGACTAAACTGCTGCTTGAGATTATCCTGAAATAAAAAACTTGAGATTATCCTGCAATGAAAAACTTGACATTATCCTGAAATAAGAAAACTTGACATTATCGTAAAATAAAAAACTTGAGATTATCCTGCAATGGAAAACTTGATATTATCCTTAAATACATTAAACTGAAAATAACATTCCTACAGTTCATACTTAAACTAAATTACAAAAAAGTTTTAAGTCTATAACTTTTAACTCCAATATAATATTTAACTATAACTTCACTGAAATTCATACACCCCTACTTTAACTTTAAATTACAGTTATTTAAAAAAGTAAAAAGTCATTGTTTATGGACTTACTTTAACTTAAATTAACGCCTGACCCTACTTCAACAGTAAATTTAACTTCTTGGTCTTAGTTCAACTTTAATGAAAGGGTTTAAACTTTTCGAAAGATGCTGGCTTAACATTCAAGCTGCTATCAATAATTTTAGTTCATGAAAATTTTAGTTAATTTCCACTTTTTCCAAGTCAAAGGGACCTTATTCCTGTCCCCACCTCTACGCACCTCCACATTGACATTGGCCCAGTCGGACCGTTTGAGCTGTCGCAAGTCCACCACCCCGCCGGTCTCCAGCTTCAGGGGATCCGCTCCGATCAGTTCCACTTCTTTCGGGATTTCGCGACCCAGGGCCAGTTCGGCTGCGCTTACGCCACAAGCTCGTTTACGAAGCTTCTGAAAAAGTCAAACACACTATCTTGAAAGTCAGTCAGCTGAAGCCTAGTTCAGACTTGCTCGTAAGCTTGTCCGTTTGGGTTTGTCCACTGGCAAAAAGTTTGAACAGCTGTTGTAGCAACAAAAAGTTTGAACAGCTGTTGTGTAGCAACAAAAGTGTTAACAGATAATTTTCGGAGTGAAAGCTAAATGTCTCTAAATGCGCAAGAAGCACCATTGCATCTGTAGCGGTATCTATATGCTGGCCTTCGATTCCTAAACTGGATTAAACGAATTGGATAAACATTTGTTTTGCCAATAACTCATGACATCGTTTATGAATTCTACAAAATTTGGAATAGCAATTATAGCTGAGCAGTGAGCACCTCTTGCTTGCGCACACAATTTTGATAGTAGCCTATCTCAACATCGTGATAACTGATACCTAAGTCATAAAGCAAACAAATTTTAATCTAATTCGTTTAATCCATGTAAGGAATTGGCTCGCAGACGTTCAGCGGTTTCGGGCCCGAAAAAAGTGTGATTTAGCCAGTTTTAGGTAAATTTTTTAGTTAGCAATAGCATGTCTTTTAGTGACATGTCTTGACCATTTTGTAAGCTTCGAAGCGTTAAGCATCCAACACTAATTAAACCTCAACTACGAACACGTTCCTATGTTCCTAATACAAGTTGTGAAAAATCCCTGTATACCGCCCAATTTAAATCTCCATTATTATACTGAACAATCGTAAAGCCAAAGAAACCAAAGTCAGGAGAAACATATACTTGTGTTTCTTTAATGTCTTCCAAATGTTCCCTGTCTAAGTCATCTTCGGAACTTTCATCCGATTCCTGACGTTTAGTACGGAAGCGTTTCCGTCCTTTGGCAAACTTCGTGGATTTAATCTGACTGGTCGACTCTTGATCACTCATTGAAACTAAAGAAATACTATAGAAAGTTTGACTAGAAGTTAAGGTAGAAGAAGTTAAGGAGTTCAGTTAAGTTTGACTAGAGAAGTTAAGTTTGTTAAAGTTGAACTAGAGCCGTTCAAGCCAATTGACCCCCCCGTCAACGGCTGGGAGCAGATCAACAACAACAACAAATACAATAGAACATAAGTAAAATAAAACTAGGTTACCTAGATAACAAAAAATAACACTAGACGTCCAAGAGAACATGTCTCTGTCAATTCAAGGTTTTTTTTTTGTGTCCAGGAGTGTGTCCAGGCACAATTTTTTCTTGCGGGACACAATTTTTTCCTGCCGGACACAACTTAGACACACCTCTCGAGAAGCCCCTGACAATGCTTATGGTGATGATGTAGCTAGGTTTACCGAAAAAAATTTCCGATACGTCTCCAATTGACCAAATTTGGCCTAAAAATAAAAAAATTCTCCCAATTTTTTCCTGGGGCTGCCGTCCCCAGACCCCTGCGACTCTGTGACTTACTATTCCTTGTTATTATCTTTCATCAAAGCCTATGCATGTCTACACGAGTATATTATGTTGCGTTTAGTTGTGTAATACACTGTCTGGGCTGATGTTCCCATCTTGTGTTTTATTGTCCTGTCGGAAAAATTTTGTGATACGTCTCCAGCTGACCAAATTCGGCCTAGAAATTGAAAAAAAATCTCCATTTTTTCCTGGGTACACCACTGGCTTTTACAACAAACAGACTCGCGCTTAAAATGGCTGCGGCTTTACAAGATAAAACGCTATTATAAAAAGTGAAAAAATTTCTTCAGACCTCCGACCCCCCCCCCCCGGAAATTGAAGCCTGGGACCGCCAGTGCTGTATGTATATACATGAATATATACATTATGCTGCATTTACACTGTAATGTGACGTTCGAAACTTCAAACCCATTGGTTTTTCTTACCCGGAGGGAAAAAGTTCCGATACGTTTCCTATTGACTAAATTTAGCCTGAAAATCGACAAGGTCTTCATTTTTAGAAAAAATTCCGATTAGTTTTGGATTCTAAGCTCAATTTTGCCCAAACATTCCCGCAAGTGTTGCAAAAATTGCTTTTTCTATGCAAGCTTATGTATAGAAATTTTAAAAAGCCCTGGTTTCTGGGGGTTATATATATACTTTATTATAGGCAAAGAAAACACATTTAGTTTGTACAAAAATATAAATTTTTGCTCACAAACACAATTGTGCACGCAAAATTTTAAAAAAAACCTGCTTGACTCAAACGGCCGAACTGACACCCAGACACACTCGACGCTTACGGGACACAAATTTTTTTCGCCGGACACAACTTGGACACACCTTCCATTTTCAAAAAAAAAACCCTGATATATATATATATATATATATTATACTGCTTAGCTTTGACACACTGGCCAGAAGTGACAAAACCAGTCGAACTGTGGACTATGATCAAATCTGAACATCACAAAAAATAATTTTGTGTATATACATGATTAACAAACCATAAGTAACTAACTAACCAACAACTACGATCAACAGAGCCTAGCAAAAACTCACTTGTGACAGATCATGAATGAAGTGTCCATGCTGCAGCGCGGACCACAGCAGGCCAGAGTCGGCCTTCTGCAGGGACCAGACAAGCCGGCGCCCGGCGGGCGTGGGAACCAGTGACGTCAGGCTCCCACAGAAGCGCTGTTGACCCTGGCCTCTGTCTGCCTGAATGCACAGCTGGAAGTCGGTCCCAGCCCCAGTGGCGACACTCATCCAGGCCAGCTGTCCATTTTCCAGCAGCCCAGATTCCACACTCTCCGCCCGCAAGTCTAGCTGGTCGAATTGGTCGAACACAAAGCAGACAGAGTCTACGGTCTGATGGGCTTGCCAGGCCAACGGCTGCAGAGCACTTTTGGTTCGTCTAAACAGTTTGTCCACAAAACTGTCGTCGCTCTCCTCTTCCGCATAGTTTTCCGTTTTTTCCGTCGAAAACAAACATTCTTCTGCTGGTTTTTCTGCCCCATCGGCAAGGGTGTGCCCAGCACTGGTCAAACTGTTCAAGCGTAATGATTGAAATTCTATATCACTGAAATTGGACACTGTGACCAGTAGATTAGTCCAAATGTCCGAGGTGCGCCACACCGGGCGACAAATAACCCGTTTTTGACCCGCGGAACAAATTCGACTTTCTTCCAGCCACACTAGATCGTCAATTTTGTCCATCACACAGCTGAGCACACAGGCAAACAGTTGCTTAGCAAAGGGGAAATTTTGCTGACTCAACTGCAGTGTTTCCGAATGGACATTGGCCAGAAACACCGAACAGTCACAATTGCAGGTGCCGGCCGAATTTTGCTGCTGACATATTGACAAATCCTGCAATTTTTGCGATAATTCCCGTTCCAGTTCAGCCTTGCTGATGGCTTGCTCAGCCACCAGACGCTGGTCCAAGCCTCCCAGTTGAACCGGAATGTGCCACGAAGACGGGTTTGTTTTGATCTGACAATCATCGGTTTCGGTGATCAGCTCTGTTTCAGCAGTAGTTGTGTCAAGCATCGGCAAGCCCTGGCTATGCTTTATATTGGACTTGGACAGTGGCTCATTCTGCGCACACCGAGGCACCAAGAGTACACAGTCCTGACCCTCGGCCCACCAGTCAATGCAGCTATATACACAGGGGTGGTGGTCATTGGCAGAGCTGACTACACTGTCAACAAACACGGCATTTTCATCACTACACCCCCCTGTCTCCGCTGTGGAGGGGGCCACGCTGGGTTGTCGGGAGGGATTGGACAATTTGCTAGACCTAATACCCGTAACGAACTGAATAGGCAATGAATAGACACACGCAGAAGGGGGGCTGGGACAGGGGGTGGCGGATGACTCTGCAGGGGGGCTCAGCAGCTGAGAGTCACCGTGGGGGGACCGGCGCTGGACAGAGGAACACTGGGGGACCCGAACCCCCTGAAAATGCCCCCTCTCCTGTAGGCCGCAAATATCGCCAATATATACACACAGCACGCGGCCCTGACCCGACTCTTTGGCCGCATAGATGAACAGCTCCAGCAGCCAGCCATTGAACAGCGGCGGGCTTTCCGACGAGACGGCCCCCTCTAGCCGGTGGCGGGCGGCGATTGGCGACTGGTTGTCTGGCGGTGCTGGTCCGCTTTGTGCTTGTCGTTCTTCCATAATATCCATTGTGCTTTCCCACGGTCGCCCGCCATCAACTGACATACAGCTTTCAGCAGCACTCGCTCTCGCCTGCAACAACAACAACAACCAATGCTAAAGAATAGGAGATGCATGGAGATGGAACGGGTCTGAAACTTTTGGAAAAGGACTAGAAAATTCTCATAAATTGGTGGTACAGGGCACAGGCACCAGCACACCACAAATAGAAAAGGTGAAGAACAACAGGGTTTTTTTGCAAAATACTCTAGTCTTGAACAATTGAAAAGTATATATTTAGCACACTAGCACAGTATATGTATACAAAATTAATTTGCACAAACTTTGCGTAACCTTCCAGTCACTGCCGGTCCCACACTTTCATTGGGGAGGGGGAAAGCCAAAGGTCTGCTGAAGACATTTCTTAGTTTTTTTTATATTAACTTTCTGCCGTTTTACGCTTTATTGTTAGTTAAACTTAGTTGGTTTTGAGAGTCCAAACGGTAAGTTTTTGAACTCGACCCTCCCCGAACGGGAGAAGATCTAACTTGACCCAACCCAACGCACGCATGCGACGGACTCAACTACTCAGTATTCAAAACAGCAAAAATTACACAATAGGTGGACCGGCGAGGGTCTAGAAGCGAGCAAATCTGAAAAGTTTATCAGGCATTATATACGGATTACGGAACGTTACGGACCGAGACTTTAGGAAAAAGATCTGTTTGCAACGATGAAACAGCTAAAAAACGGTACACTATATACACTTTGTATCCAGCAAATAAACGGTCAATGTCACCGTAAATACATGCACATGCTGTAAGAAAATGAAAGCACGGTATAAGCCACACCGGGCTCTAAGTGGCAGGGATCTGGGACCCGTTGCACAAAAGTGTATCAGTTAGTTTTTGTCAGTTATTAGTGTAGCGACTAGCGATGCACCGAGTTTTCGTTTCAAAATTACACTTTGCATTAAAATTTTGCGCAAAATTGGATTTAAGCAAAAATACTTAATCAAATAAAAACCTGCTATCACCGCTGAGAGAGTATAGTGGTGCGGGAAAAAAAACCCTATATACGCGTTTTGCGGGGAAAAAACCCTAGTGCTTCCTGGCCGAACCTCACGACATAGGATCTTTTTGAGTATGCAGGTGGAAAGCGCATCCCAAACTGACTTACCACACCAAATTCTGTGCAGTTTTGAGGCCTGTAGCATTTTTTATAAAATTTCAAAAGTTTGCATGTTGAAAAATTCCAAAGTGACAAAATTTTCCAAATTTGTTGTCTTGTCATAATTTTTCACAAAAACACTTTTGACCAACGCCGTTTGCATTTTTCAAGAGAGTTACCTTTCCTCTATACTTCTGAAGCTCGAAAACTGTGAAAAACGTTGTGGTTGACCTGTGACTGGTCAAAGTTTGTGCGGGAAAAAAACCCTATTGCGGGGAACAAAAACCCTATTTTGTTTGGCGGCATTTTTTTGCTAAACTCACCCATTGTTGCTACTAAAGTTGGTTCATCTGGGCTAACAACATGCGTAGAGTTCATTCATTACAACCGTTCATTTGGCCGCAAAACGTCGTTTTTTGTCATTTTGGGCCGTATCCCGACACCCCTTACGAAACCTGTTTTGGTGATGTTTCACCAAAATTTGGCATTTTTTGCAATATTTAGGTTTTAGCTGCTGCGTACCACTTAAATCCAAAAATGATAGACGCGGGCGGTGTTTGTCCGCTGTTTCTAACGAAATAAGCGCAAAAATCTGTTTTTAATGCTTTTAAATACGGAAAAAATGCATATTTGGGCAGAAGTCATTTCTGCCAAAAAAGGTCGATTTTTGAAGAATCATTGTGAGTCACATGGATGTCGGAGAAACGGTTTTTTTAGTCCAACTGCAGCCTAAGACTTGTAGAACACGATGAAATTGTGTTTATACTCCCTGCTATTAGAACAACCAGAAAAAGTGATAGGGTTTTTTTCCCCGCATTAGGGTTTTTTCCCGCATAGGGTTTTTTTTCCCGGAGGTTTCGAGACTCATTACTCAGAAACGTGAGTATATAGTTACAATCCATTTTATTAGTGCAACAGTTAGGCGAAAGATGGCCGTTATAACAGCCGTGGGCATTAATGGATCCGATTTATGTGGAGCACAGGACGACCCGAAAAGTTGAAAATAGGGTTTTTTTCCCGCACCACTATAACCTCTAAGCTACTGAAAGCTGAACAAATTTTGTCGATCGGTTCAGGCTTGAAAAGTTACAAAACTTTTTCTGAAGCTACCAGGCAGTGGCGTACCCACGGGGGGGGGGGCTAGGGGGACATCAGCCCCCCCCCCTTCGTGATTTCAGCCTAGCGAACGACCGGAGGTAAAATTTTGCCGGAGCCGGAGCCGAATATAAAATGCCGGAGCCGGAGCCGGAGCCGGAGGCAGTGTTTTTTTAAAAAATTTCAATTAGGAAAAATGTTGACAATTGTGAAAAAATTTTCATTTTTTTTTTTCAAAAATTTTTTTTCGAAACAGCATTCTCTAATTTTTCAACAGTCACGCGCCATTTCTATACATATGTCGTTATATACACACTCATACGACCAGTATATAGTTGGCCACTGACTGGTCCCGGTTTTAGGTGATCTCACAAAAAATTTTCATCAACATTGACAAAAAGTCAAAAATTTGGTCAAATTGAGCAGTATATATAGCATTTTGACTGCGGTGCCAAGGGCGTAGTCAGGAGTCAGAGGGAGGGTGTTGTTCAGGGTGTTCGTCTGAACCTCGGACCTCACCTCCCCCTTTTAGTCAAACCTTGCAAACTTGTCAAGAAGCTTATATTACACCCAAAAAATAGACAATTTGGAAAAGATTACACTTTGTAGAAGAAACAATGCCAAAAATGTATCTAACTTCCGGGGATTACAGCCCCCTCACCCTTGTAATTTAGGCGTATACCAGTCGCGTAGCCAGGAAAAAACTTAGGGGGGACTGATTTTTTAATTTTTGGAATGGGTAAAAATGAACTTTTTTGCTATTTTAACACAAAAATTTGCGAAATAACAGCATATGCAAACATTGTACTAAATTTGACCGGCCGAAAACATCAGAGCTAAAAGTCAAGTTCAAGTCACTAAGTCACGTAGAAAACAAGCCAGGGGTCTGGGGGCGGCAGCCCCTGGATTAAAAGTGTGAGAAACTTTTGATTTTTAGGCCGAGTTTAGTCAATTAGAGACGTAAAAATACATAATGCTAGAGAGGGGTAGTCACCGCCAATACAACTGGCAGTAATAAAGTACTGTAACCGACTAACGGCTTCGTTAACCTTGTGATTTTTTTCTCAAAATTTGAACTTTTTGCCAAATTCTAAACAGTGAAAATTCTCCGGCTCCGGCACTTTTTTTGCCGGAGCCGGAGGCTCAAATCCGGCCGGAGCCGGAGCCGGAGCCTCCGGTCGATCGCTAATTCAGCCCCCCCCTTTTTCATTTTTTTCCTGCGGTCCCCTTTTGGTTTTATGACACCGCTGAAAAAAAATTTCCGGCACGTCCCCAACTGACCAAAATTACAATGAAATTTCAAAAGTTTCCCAAAATTTTCTTTCGAGGGGATCCTGCACCTAATTCATTGCTGCTGTAATGTATAATATACATGACTTATATCTGCTATGGTGTATTAATAATGAGTAATGCTGACAACTACTATTGGTATTTATATAGTTATATATTTTTTTGTGTGGCTTGTTTTAATTAAAAACCGTGCGGTGGGTGGAGTGGAGGACAAACGTCTAAGGACAGCCCTTGTCACCCACGGTTTTTCTTCATTTTTCCTGTATACAACGTGGTTTTCAGGTTTGCTAGTCTCCCCATGGGCCAGTTTTTGGTGCTTTTTTCATCTAAATAAGTTATATAAAAGTCTGAAATATTATCAATTTTGCCAAAAAATCCATTTAGTAACAACGATAACGCTCACATATAATATCTGAATCTCTGAACACGATGAATGTAAAATTATCACAATCGACCAAGTATTTACAAAGTTATAGTCATTTCAACTTGGTTGACAACGGCTGTCCTTAGTCGTTCGTGAACGGAGGCAATAGGGCGGAAAGTGAAGGGGATATAGGAGATACATAATACATATATATACCCCACTTTTGCCCAGAGCAAAGGAAACTTTTTTTCCTGGGGGCACCCGCCCCCAGACCTCTGCATCCACTATGATTTCATTATAAGTGTTTCTTAGAATTGGTTTTTAAATGCAAATTTTATTTCAAAATTCAAAAAATGCTCCAGCTTCTGGGGGCTGCCGCCCCCAGACCCCTGGCAACCACTCTGATTTTACTACCAGTGTTGCTTAGAATTGCATTTTCAATGCAAATTTTATTTCAAATCAAAATTCTAAAAAAGTTCCAGCTTCTGGGGGCTGACGCCCCCAGACCCCTGGCAACCACTCTGATTTTACGACCAGTGTTGCATAGAATTGCTTTTTCAATGCAAATTTTATTTGAAAATACTAAAAAAGCTCCAGCTTCTGGGGGCTGCCGCCCCCAGACCCCTGCAACCACTATGATTTCACAAGTGTTGCTTAGAATTGCTTTTTCAATGCAAATTTTATATCGAAATTCTAAAAAAGCTCCAGCTTCTGGTGGCTGCCGGTCTGCCGCCCCCAGACCCTGCAACCACTTTGATTTCACAAGTGTTGCTTAGAATTGCTAATTCAATGCAAATTTTATTTCAAAATTCTAAAAAAGCTCCAGCTTCTGGGGGCTGCCGGCCTGCCGCCCCCAGACCCTGCAACCACTTTGATTTCACAAGTGTTGCTTAGAATTGCTATTTCAATGCAAATTTTATTTCAAAATTCTAAAAAAGCTCCAGCTTCTGGGGGCTGCCGGCCTGCCGCTCCCAGACCCCTGCAACCACTATGATTTCACAAGTGTTGCTTAGAATTGCTTTTTCAATGCAAATTTTATTTCAAAATTCTAAAAAAGCTCCAGCTTCTGGGGGCTGCCGGCCTGCCGCCCCCAGACCCTGCAACCACTTTGATTTCACAAGTGTTGCTTAGAATTGCTATTTCAATGCAAATTTTATTTCGAAATTCTAAAAAAGCTCCAGCTTCTGGGGGCTGCCGGCCTGCCGCCCCCAGACCCTGCAACCACTTTGATTTCACAAGTGTTGCTTAGAATTGCTATTTCAATGCAAATTTTATTTCAAAATTCTAAAAAAGCTCCAGCTTCTGGGGGCTGCCGGCCTGCCACCCCCAGACCCCTGCAACCACTATGATTTCACAAGTGTTGCTTAGAATT
Organism: Trissonchulus sp. WLG1_4; assembly: GCA_030248245.1. Taxonomy (NCBI): domain Eukaryota; kingdom Metazoa; phylum Nematoda; class Enoplea; order Enoplida; family Ironidae; genus Trissonchulus; species Trissonchulus sp. WLG1_4. The sequence goes on along the minus strand of JASANF010012479.1, from coordinate 7,527 downwards.
GCTTTTTCAATGCAAATTTTATTTCAAAATTCTAAAAAAGCTCCAGCTTCTGGGGGCTGCCGGCCTGCCGCCCCCAGACCCTGCAACCACTTTGATTTCACAAGTGTTGCTTAGAATTGCTATTTCAATGCAAATTTTATTTCGAAATTCTAAAAAAGCTCCAGCTTCTGGGGGCTGCCGGCCTGCCACCCCCAGACCCTGCAACCACTTTGATTTCACAAGTGTTGCTTAATGCTTAGAATTGCTATTTCAATGCAAATTTTATTTCGAAATTCTAAAAAAGCTCCAGCTTCTGGGGGCTGCCGGCCTGCCGCCCCCAGACCCCTGCAACCACTATGATTTCACAAGTGTTGCTTAGAATTGCTTTTTCAATGCAAATTTTATTTCAAAATTCTAAAAAAGCTCCAGCTTCTGGGGGCTGCCGGCCTGCCGCCCCCAGACCCTGCAACCACTTTGATTTCACAAGTGTTGCTTAGAATTGCTATTTCAATGCAAATTTTATTTCGAAATTCTAAAAAAGCTCCAGCTTCTGGGGGCTGCCGGCCTGCCGCCCCCAGACCCTGCAACCACTTTGATTTCACAAGTGTTGCTTAGAATTGCTATTTCAATGCAAATTTTATTTCAAAATTCTAAAAAAGCTCCAGCTTCTGGGGGCTGCCGGCCTGCCGCCCCCAGACCCCTGCAACCACTATGATTTCACAAGTGTTGCTTAGAATTGCTTTTTCAATGCAAATTTTATTTCAAAATTCTAAAAAAGCTCCAGCTTCTGGGGGCTGCCGGCCTGCCGCCCCCAGACCCTGCAACCACTTTGATTTCACAAGTGTTGCTTAGAATTGCTATTTCAATGCAAATTTTATTTCGAAATTCTAAAAAAGCTCCAGCTTCTGGGGGCTGCCGGCCTGCCGCCCCCAGACCCTGCAACCACTTTGATTTCACAAGTGTTGCTTAGAATTGCTATTTCAATGCAAATTTTATTTCGAAATTCTAAAAAAGCTCCAGCTTCTGGGTGCTGCCGGCCTGCCGCCCCCAGACCCCTGCAACCACTATGATTTCACAAGTGTTGCTTAGAATTGCTTTTTCAATGCAAATTTTATTTCAAAATTCTAATAAAGCTCCAGCTTCTGGGGGCTGCCGGCCTGCCGCCCCCAGACCCTGCAACCACTTTGATTTCACAAGTGTTGCTTAGAATTGCTATTTCAATGCAAATTTTATTTCGAAATTCTAAAAAAGCTCCAGCTTCTGGGGGCTGCCGGCCTGCCGCCCCCAGACCCTGCAACCACTTTGATTTCACAAGTGTTGCTTAGAATTGCTATTTCAATGCAAATTTTATTTCAAAATTCTAAAAAACCTCCAGCTTCTGGGGGCTGCCGGCCTGCCGCCCCCAGACCCTGCAACCACTATGATTGCACGACATGTTGCGTAAAACTTTTTTAATATCAATGAAACCAGTTTAAAAATTCTACAAAGCTAAACCTTCTGCAGACTGACGCAGACTGCGTGTGCGTTTCACCCCCCCCTCGTCGACCATCAGTTCAGCCCCCCCTTCGCGAAATCCTGGGTACGCTACTGCTACCAGGAGGACCAGGCTGATTGAAGCGTTACAGCACAAATTAGGTTCAGTAGAAATTTCGGGCTATATATAGCTGCGAAATTTTTCAAAATGAAAATGAATGAAGCTAGTTGGAGTTTTTTAGTGCGGTAAAGTTATTTCTGATGCTTTTTAGCAGGTTTTTTCTTCAAGTGAGGCCTTAGGCTTAGGCTTAGTGCTTAGTGCTCACGCTAGACTCAGTAAGTAAGTAGACTTAATTTCTGTACCGGTTTATCTTATTTAACTTTTCGACAAAATCACATTTTCGCATTGTTTTGTTTTTGCCTTTTTTTCGTTTCATTGTCATTACTATATATCAATTGATTTTCGTTTTGTTATTTGTTGTTCTTTTTGCTTTTCTCTATATATGCTTTTTTCTGGCATTGTGTCAGTTTATTTTCAGAAATAAATTTATTTCTTCTTCTTCTTCTTCTTCTAAGTGTATGCGCAAAGGATTAGTCTGTTCCTTACATCAAATAAAAGGACGTTTGCTACTGTGAAATAATAAAGCTCAACTTCAAACCGAAATTGCCCGCCAGCTTGAACTTGGTTCTGCACTGCACCCGTATTCATAAAAGGGCAAGCTCGGCTTTTTGTCCGAGCTTATAGCAAGCCGGGCTTAAAATCCCGGCTTTTCATATTCATAAAACCAAGGTCGGCTGTTTATCCAGGCTTTTTGGTATTCATAAAAGCTGGCATAAAAAGCCGGACTTATAATCCGGATTATAATTCCGGCTTCCACATAGATTTTATTGATTTTTTTGGGTTAAATGCAGTTGGGGGCGGGGAAATAGTGGACCTATTTTTTTTTAGTAGAGCACCTTGGGGGAGAATTTTTGCTTCAAGAACACCTATTTCATTTTTTGGATTTTCTGAGATATGACCGCCCAAATCTCCCTCAGTGAGGGACGCTTTCGCAATTTTTTCCGAAGCCCTTGTTTTTTCCGTTCTAATCGTGTCTAAATGGTGCCAGATTATTGTTTGCAATTTTTTAGAATCAAAACAAAGGCTCTTTAGGCTCTTTGACCGGTCGTTCGCCGCTAGACCGAATCGCCGTTAGGCCGAAAATGTGTTTGCAGAGCATACACACATTAAAGTATATGGGAAACGGTACAGTATTACCCGTACAGTCCAAATACAGTAGAGACCTGGGTTTTTTTTGGGCCAAAACGTTAGCATTGGCGAAAATTTTTGACAGTTTGCTAAAACTTTTTTGGTCGTTTTAGCCAATTTGCTAAAACAAATTCGGCAGAAAAAATTTCTGATAACTCTCCAATTCACCAAATTTTGTCAAAAATTCAAAAAATTTTCCTATGCGTCCCCAATTGGCCGTTTTTTGCCATTAGACGCAAAAAATTTCCTTGTGACGACAATTTACACCCATACACCCCAACAATGTTTCATTTAAGGGGGTAATTGCGTTTTTAGGTGTTTTTTTGAAAGGCCATAGCTCAGCGTTTACAAATTCAAATCACAAGCGGTCTTTTGCATTAGGTAGAACAATATCATTCCTAAATGTATGCCATGTATTGAAATTTAACCTGTGATTTTGTTTCCAGTATAAGCGACTAAAGAAAGGTCCTTTCCAAAATGTTACATTTTTTTACAAAAAGTTTGCGCCACAGCTCTGAATCATACGATTACCTGTTGGGGCTAAAAGTTGGTAAGGTTTTTGACATGTTTAAAATCCCCAGGCATGTCCCCCACTTTTTTAATAACTAGTCAATTTACTGAGAAAATAGCTGAAAAGCAAACGCACCGAAAATTTAAGATATTTTCTTGTAATTAAAACCCTCTAAAAATGTCCACAGGTGAAATTTTGAAAAAGTGAGAGACATGCCTGGGGATTTTGACCTTTACAGTGCTGTCCCAAAAATTTATGCTCAGGCGTCACTTATAACTTGAGTACTGGTGGCGCAAAGTTTACATAGAAATCACAAAAACCTCGAAAACGCAACTACCACCTTAACATAGTGATCCAGTCAAGTATTTTATCTTTCTGTTGTTCAATTTTGCGTTCATGCGGTTCGCCAAAAAACGACAACTTAGCATTTATAAACAAATTGAGACCCAGACCCCTGCGACTATGTGGCTTACTTTTCTTTGTTACTGCAATTCATCAAAGCCTATCGTGTTTGCACGAGTATATATTATGCTGCATTTACGTGTGTAGTATACTGTCTGACGTGACGTTCGTTGTTCGCATCTTTTGTTTTAATTTTCCTGATTCCTGAAAAAAATTTCTGATACGTCTCCAGTTGACCAAATTCGGACTAAAAATTGAAAAAATCTCCAATTTTTTTCTGGGGGCGGCCTGGGGGCTGCCGCCCCCAGTCCCCTGCAAGTCATTTTCCCCGAAATTGTTTTCTGGGTACGCCACTGACCGCATATAAGATACTTACAGTCCGCCGCAAAATCCTTGCGGCTCTGTGGCTTAATGGTCCTTCATTTGCAATGCGAATTTTTGCGTTAAAATTGCAAAAAGTGTATTTTTAATCCATTCTTTCCAAGTATTTCCCCTCCGAAACTTTTTTCTGTGGGTGCCACTGCATAGTCACTTGTGAAAAAATTCAAATTGAAGTGAATTGAAGCTAAATAAATGCTTTAAAAACATAGCTAAAAAATTTTAATATTGGCTAAAAAATTTTCGGATCTTTTAGCCACTTTGCTAAAGCTTCCTGGCGAAAAAAAAACCCAGGTAGAGACTGCCGTGTATTTTTTTCGTAAAAAATTTTGCGTCGTCTGACGCACATGCCCAAATTTTTTTGCGTCATTTTAAAAAAAAGTGCGTAGAGCGGTTATAATGCTATTTACGCGCGTGTTTAAAGAAAAAAAATCGCTTTATTACGGCACTGGCCGTCCAAAATTACAATTTTGGGGCTTCAAAAAAATTTTCAACTCTACCTTTTAGCATTGGCGTACCTGAAAATGTTTTGGGGGAGGAATGACTTTCTGATTTTTTATATTGGGTTAAAGTGCACTTATTTCAACATTACATAACATAAAAATTAGGGAAGTCGCGGATGTCACTTTTCTGACATCCGCGCTAATGCGGATGCGGATCTTTTTAGAATACTTTCTAGACAAATTATGAGATGAATTTTTCACCAAAAATTACTAAAATTATATACATGTCTACGCAAGAAACCAAATTAAACTATTGTGTATTCTACGCAAGAATGAGACTTGAACGAGATATACCAAACTATTGTGTATTCCTGTTTTATATCTTCTGTGACTTGCGCCGCTATTCACAGTTTGTTTCAAACGCTATTGGTTAACCATTTGCCAACTCAAAGGCTATTAGCTTGACCCGCTGTAGTTGATGTGATGTATATAATTGTTCTAGTTGGTGCATATTATGTATATACTTTAAACTTCCAAGTTTCTGATCCACTAAATCCTGCTACGTTAAAACTGATAATCATTGATTGGCATCTTAACAGACTGGTCTCTCAATAATGTAGAACTCAGTTATGCGATAGTATAAAACATTTTGTGAACTGTAGTAAAACCTTACTTTAGAAAATGGCAAATTTTAACCAACAATGAGGATAAAAATCATGAAAATAAAGTTTCAATACACTGTTGTACGAGCTAATATTTGTATATATATGCATGCACAAAAAACAGATTTTTCGACCCATCTTGCCGAATCTGCAACATCCGCACATCCGCATAAAATTTTTGCGGATGCGGATGTCAAAAAGTTGGGGATCATCCGCGGATGCGGATCAGTGTTTTTTTGGGCCAAACTGGTGGCCATGGCCACTAAAATTATTAATTGGCCACTAAAAATTTTGGGCTGGTGGCCAGCCTGGCCACCAAAAAGTTAAGTTCAATAGGAAGAAAATGTGTTCCAAAACCAAAATATCGGCCCAGCTTCTGGGGGCTCTCGCCCCCAGACCCCCATTTATACAGGTTGTTAATGCAAGCAATGTCCTATAGTCATGACGTCATAATTTATTCATATATATACGCATGGTCATTTGAGGGTGCTCTAGCTATGTCTGTGAACAAACCATCTTTTCACCAGCATTTTATACCACTCGATGGCCTATTGTCATATCTCAACCTTTATGGTCCATTTTTTTAAATTTCTGCTCATGGGATGAGCAGTGACGTGAAACGTGAAGTCAAATTTTGCGGACTCAAGAAAACCGCTATTTTTTTGACATTTTGCATTCGATTTCAAGTTTGAGAAAAAAACAAAAAATCGTGATCATACGTTTTCGACTTTCGTGCATATATTTTGCCTCTGTGTCGAGTTTTAGTCGAATCGGCCGTAAGTGGCTGCGCTATGTCTGTCAAATATGGGCATACTGTCGTACTTATTTGCCTATGTAAATAACACTGACAAGTGCCCCTGAAACTAAAAGTGCCACCTTAAAGCTTAATTTATTGTTCTTATCTATTGAAGGTAAGACGAGCTTTGGAGGACTATGATTTGTAAAAATCTTAAAGAAAGAATTGTATGAAACCTTTTTTTACCTTGACCTATCTAGCAGCCCCAATGATAATGCTGACATATGGACTAATAATTCTGACAGTACCAATGATGTTCTTATAAATGAGAAATGTCGTATTATATATACATTCAATACTCATGCTGTCAGCATGGCAAAACAGCGACAAAATCACGGCACGAATTATGTATGAAAAATGTTTAACTGATCACTCCATTTTTTTAAAACAACGGGAATACGGCTGAACAAGCATGTGCATTGACCTCAAACCGAACCCACAGCCCAAAATCGATTGCACGTCCTAAAAAATTTTTAGCGCGTCTTTGATATTGGCACCAAATTTTTGCATTGGCCACTAAAATTTGGGGAGTCATGGCCAGCTGGCAGCCGAGAAAATGAAAGAAATAAACCCTGATGCAGATGCAGATATGCAACATCCTAATGAAAAATGTGAAGCAAAAAATAATGGAAGACCACGTATCTGCTTATTCCACGCCATAAGTTGCAGGGGTTTGTTGGCAAGCTGCCCCCAGGAAATAATGGATTTTTTTGATTTTTAAGCCAAATTTGATCAACTGGAAACGTATCGGAAATTTTTTCGACGAAGAAGAAGTTTATTTGCAGAACTCTAGAGGCGACCCAACAAGCAATAAAAAACCAAAGGGAGGACCCTTCTGTAAAAATTAGCTGGAAAAATTTGCGGGGCCGGGGGAATTCCCGCCCATCTTTCCTTCCCTGGGTATATACACTCTTGCCCTAAGTGTGAGAAAAGCTGATTTTAACTTATGTATATATAAGTTCTTGGGAGCTGGGACCTTAAATAACCATGGACCTGGCCGTGGTGTTATTCAGCATCTAGATATTTATACGTTTTATTTTTGATGAATTCGATTTACAGTGCCGCACCAAATCAGGGACTTAAATATTTGTCGATGTCGGTATTTTTCTGATCACATCAATGTAATTATTTTGCTGAGAAGCTGAGCAGAGTTTTGAAATTTGAGTAGGCTCAAAAACACTACAAGGATGCAGTTTTGGTAGAAAAAGTACAAAATCGGAACTGCTGTAGTTGTTGTTGTTGTTGTTGGCGTCAAGGCGTCAACGGACACAAGACTGGCCCGTGCAAACGCTACAGCCTCCTTGGGGTAGAGTTTCAGAGCAGAGAGGGCAACGATAGGGATTTGATTCACTGGGGGGTTAAAGCTGGGCAATCTATTAGCCAGTGTTGCATGGTTAATCCGCCCTGGCTGATACCTATGTGCCTGAAAATCCACTCCGTCACGCACTCTGACCGGGAGAGAGCGATGTTACTAGCCCAAATAAGATCCGGCCACTGCCGCCGCTTTGCGGCATCCGGCGATTGTGTCACCGGGCAGTGACACCACAGTCTGCCCCCACTGCAGTGAAGAGCCACTGCTGTGGCTGCAGGGGCCTGGGGGCGGGTTGGCCAGAGCCAAGTATCTGGTGCTAATT
>JASANF010012478.1:0-63195 GCA_030248245.1 Trissonchulus sp. WLG1_4 | reverse complement strand
CATGACTTTGTTCGATATAGACCTACTAAAAGCCCAGCCGTTGGTTGGCAACTTTTTGCCAAAGCTCTCAAAGATAATAATATACCCAGAGAGTTGATTACTAATCACTCTAGGTGGAACTATATAAGATCTTTACAAGATTCTAGCCCTAGTACACCTTCCAGGCCTTTGAGCGACTCCTTAAGACGTCTAAAAGAAATAAGAAGAAAACTGAGCGATCAAGAAGGTAGTGGAATAAACCGCGCTCTGAGTCGTTTGAAATGGAAGACATATTAAGTAAATTGTATTATGATCCCTCTAGTCCAGTAGCATTTAGTGGTGTCCAAAAACTATATTCAGCTGCAAAAGAGCACAAAATTCCAGTCTCGCAAGTGAAGGATTGGTTGGAAAAGCAATACACGTACACACTTCATAAACCTATCAAGCGAAAGTATAGCAAAAGTAAATATTTTGTTACAGAACTAGATGATTTATGGCAGATTGACTTGGCAGATATGAGTCAAATAGCTCACCACAATGATAACTTTAAATTTATTTTAACATGCATAGATGCGTTTTCAAAGTATGCTTGGATTGTTCCTGTTAAGAATAAAGCAGCTTTAGAAATAACAAGAGCCTTCGGAACTATAATTGAGCATGGAAGAAAACCAAAAAAAAGTGCAAACAGATAAAGGAAAAGAGTTTTTAAATAAAAATTTTCAAGAGCTATTACGTGAAAATGGTATCATTTTTTTACTTGTAATAATCCTGACATTAAATGTAGTTTGGTGGAGCGATTCAATTGTACTATCAAAAGTAAAATTTGGAAGTATTTCACAAAAAACAGAACATATAAATACATTGATGTTTTGCAAAATTTTGTGGATTCCTATAATAACTCTAAACACCGGAGTATTGGAATGACACCAGTGGAGGCATCAAACCCTCTGAATCACTCATTGGTTTACAAGAATTTGTAAGACAAAATTAAATTGTCTGGAACTCCAAAGTTTAGTGAAGGAGATTTGGTTAGAATAAGTAAAACTAAGGGGCTTTTTGAAAAAGGATATTTGCCCAATTGGTCTGAAGAACTTTTTAAAATCAACAAAGCTACTCATATGCATCCTCCCATGTATTACTTGCAGGATTTACAAGGTGAAGAGATTACAGGTAGGTTTTATGAGGAGGAATTGCAGCGCGTAATTGAACCAGAAACATTTTGGATAGAAAAAATAATAAAAACAAGACGTAAACAAGGAAAAACTCACTATCTTGTCAAATGGTTGGGTTATCCTGAAAAGTTTAACAGTTGGGTATCAGAGACTGATGGATTTTTACCTACATCTTCCCAGTAATACTACAGATTTCCCAGAAAATTTTTTGAACAAACATAGAGTAAAGTTACCGTACAGAATTGATTTAGATGGTGAATGGGAGGTTGCACTGGTTGAGCTTATATTTCCAGTAACATGGAGTAACGTTCCTTCGGCTGCAGAAGCTACCATTGCCGTAGTTTTTAATGATATTATTGTAAAGACAAAGCCTATACGTCATTACGAACGTATTGAGGATCTATGTGAGGGCGTGAATAAGGCTCTTCAATACATACGAAATGATAGAGACGAACGAGCACCAGCAAAGTTTCGATATAATTCCTTAGAAAATAGAGTTTGCTTAGAAGTTGAAATAAATGAATCACATCTAGAAAGTCCCAACTTTATTTCTATCAAACTGACAAAACAGATTGCATACATGATGGGTTTTGAAAAAAATGTACTTTCTTCTATTGCATATAATCCGAATGAGCCTGTTTTAGATTGGGATAAAGGAATTTTACCATCTGAAGAGACTTTTACTCATACCAAACACTCAGTGGTGGCTGAAGGTTCTCCAGACATGCGCGCTGGGTTTTATTCAATGTTTGTTTACAGTGACAATGTTGCTCCACAAATTGTTGGCAATGTTACCGCACCTTTGCTCAGGGTAGTGAATGTCGGAGGAAATTATGGTGACATTATAACTAAAATTTATGATAATCCGCACTATGTCCCTATTTTAAAGAAAGAATTTGACAGTATTGAAATCAATATAAGGAATGATGGTGGTAAATTTGTAAATTTTGAGTTTGGGAAACTCTTTGCAAAGTTACATATACGACCAAAATGAGGAAAGTTTACCAACCCGAATCTATAAATACTTGGGAAAATACCCTACTACAGTCAGGCTCAGGTATTTATGCAGGATCTCCATATCAACGAGGAACGGGCATAGGTAGCTTTTTTAGGGGTATTTTTCGCACTCTGTGGCCAGCTGTGAAGCGTATTGGTACAGAGGCGGGAAGAGAAGTGTTGCACTCAGCATCAGATGTTGCTAGAGATTACCTTAGCGGAAGAGATTTGAAAGAATTTGTTAAAAAACGAGGAAAAGAGGCTGTCGGTAGGTCTCTGAAAACGTTTGGTGAAGAACTGCAACAAGGGGAAGGATTGGGCGTACGACCTGTGCAAAAAAGCATAAAAGGGGTGACCAGACGTAGAAAACAGACTGTAAAAGCAGACATTTTCAATGGCTAAGCAAGTAGATGCTGCATCTATACCAGGGTTCAAAAGTGAGCTCAACCTGTTTTCGGCACCACCAACACAGGTTGCTGTAGAAAAAGGCTATTGGGCTGAATATTACACTCAAAACCCTGTAACAAGTGCGGGTCCATACAGAATTCACGTACCAAAAGATACGTTCATGTTGGACTTGAACAAAAACTATTTATACTTGAAAATTAAAGTAACTGGTGAAAATGGTGAAATAGTTGAATCCCCTACGCTAGCTGATGGCACTGTTGACTGGAGTCGAGTTCAGGTAGCTGCTATAAATTTGATTGGTAAATCGTTTATAGAACGACTGATTGTGAAATTGTCAGATAAGGAAGTCTACAATTCAGGGCCTTTGTATGCGTATCAGGCGTACTTTGAAACTGTACTAAATTTTGGTTGGGAAGCAAAAAACTCACACTTACAGTTGGCCATGTACTACAAAGATGATGCTGGAAGATTTGAAGATTTGTCATCAAAATCTATGCTATCCAGAGGCCGAGCTTTTATAAATGGAAACAGTGTTGAATTACTGGCACCCTTACATTGTGATCTGTTTAAGCAAGAGCGTTATCTGTTGAGTGATTGTGACTTGAGCTTGGAAATTCATAGAAACTCAGACAAATTTTGTTTAATGAGTGATGGAACACCGTTCAAGATGGAAGTTGAAAGTTTACGATGGTACGTTTGGAAGGTAAAACCACAAGAATCTTTAAGTTTTGCAATTGAAAACATTTTAAAAAGCAATAATACAGCAAAGTATCCTATACGACGTGTAAAAATGGTGACAAGACACCTTGTGCCAGGGTCACAATCTATAATTGAAAACTCAATATTCACCGGTCAATTACCACGGCGATTGATCCTTGCATTGGTAGATGCTGAGGCTTATAACGGAAAATTCAAAAAGAACCCATTCAAGTTTGAAAACTGTGATGTGTCAGAAATCGCCATAAAATATGGCGATGAGTATTTTCCAAAATATCCTTTAAGATTTGATTGGGGTGATTACAACTATAGCTTTCCTTTCATGTATGAAACCAACGATATGGCCAACAATAATACCGGAAGCGATATTACATACGATGAATTCAGAAATGGATACACAATGTTTCTGTTTGATCTCAGTGCAGATAATGTAGACAGTAGTGCCCTACAACTGATTAAAGAGGGTGATCTATCATTACACATGCAGCTAAAAAGACCACTGGATGCAACAGTATTTCCACATGGTATTGAAATAATAATATACGGTGAGTTTGATAATATGATTGCATTATAAATTATTTTTGACTATGCAATATGAATACGATTGAAATATACAAAATTCTCAGTAAAGATAAATGTATAAAAAACTTTGTAGGCGTTTTTGCCTGTGATCAGCTACCTGACATTCATTCGATGCCTGCTAGCTTTGTTGCAAATACGGATCCAGCAAATATGTCTGGACAGCACTGGGTAGCGTTCTATGTTGATAAATATGTAGAATATTTTGACAGTTATGGATTAAAGCCAATTGACTGTTTCAAGGAGTATATTAAAAATACTGGACAACTTTTGAAATACAATACCTACTGCTTGCAAGATCTTGATTCCATTGTTTGTGGTGAATATTGCATATATTTTTTGCACAAAAGATCCAGAGGAGATAGTTTCGAAAAAATATTGGGAGAACTTCAGAAACGATCATCACAAAACGATATTATCGTGAAAAGATTTGTAGACACTTTAAAAGGTAGAAATACTGGTCTATCTGGTAGTCAGTCGTGTAAAAGTAGGGCTATTTCGCTTGAAACTAGCAGTCAAAACGTCTGAACCAATAAAAGGAATAGCATTCAGTTAAATTTTTTAAAGGTAAAATACTATCAATCAACATGCTCTTAACAACTGCAGCCGTGGATAGAACCTTTGACACCAGTAGGGTGCGCAGTATGCACCTTTCTATTGGTAGTCGAGAAGGGATGACACTTACTCGAGATGGTATAAAAACAATACTTGCCAATCAATTGAATCATTGTCGAGATGATGAATGGTTACTTGTTATTGTTAAAGACATATACAATAAAGTATTGAATCAGAAACTGGTGAAGAAAAAAGACTTGCCTATTAAAAATTACGGTCAAAAAGTGCTGAAAATTGCAATTTACCATATTGAAGAACGAAGTCATACAATTGGTCCTAATACTTGTGGTAATGTCAAAGTGGAAATGAATGAAGTTGGAACTGATGGTGTGCGATATGCTGAGTATGAACTCTTCACTGAAGATAAGTCACCACTGACTGTTGACGATCTCAATCACTACTTTTCACAGCGGTTTGTTTCCGAAGTACCTCCACAAGACTTGCTATTAGTATACATTGCTGATGGGGAAGGCCAGCAGTTACTAAACATAACCACAACCAAGGCACTACTTAGCAGTGTTTTGAGCAATTTTGGTAAAAATAAATTGCTAATCAAAATTTTTCACATGCATTACGCAAATCAAACTTGAAATTAAGCATGGTGATTGTAAATGTTGTAGTGGTTGGTAAGTTTTGCGCGGAAATTTACTTTAAGATTACCGCTCAAAAAAATAATTTAAACAAGTTTAGTGGTATTGTGGTTCGAAATCAAAATTTATGCATTTTGGTGTTTAAACGAAAAAGTTTTGTATGTTTGGGAGCAAAAAGTGTTCAACAAGCATATGATTGTTTAGAAAGTTATGCAAAACTGATGAATACTAAAATTGAAAGCTGTAGGGTTGTCAACATTGTTGCCTCTTTTTATTTGGGCTATCGTATAGATTTGATTAAACTATACGCAATCGTTAAAGATACCAGTGCTATTTTCGAACCGGAATTATTCAGTGGAATAGTTTTTAAACATTTAGAAGGCACTGTGAGACTTTTTCATAATGGACTAATGATCTTTGTTACAGGTGTGACTAATGTCAAAAGTATTGAAAAAATTCGTAATCAAGTGCTGAATTTGTGTAGGTTGTGTGATAATTAGCTGAGTCATCACAGAGTATATAAGACCCTAAAGTTTCACTTGCACGGCAGTTGCTCTGTCGCATCCTTGCTCTCAAATGGATCATCTACAGTGTCAACTGGAAAACTGCAGCATTTCTGACACGGAAGAGCCTCCTTCTGGATTCCAGGTGCAATCTCCTAAATGCGTACTTTGTGAGAAAGAAGGTGCAACTTGCTTTCTATTGGAATGCACACCAGAATGTCAACAGCAACCGAGACATTGCTATGATTGTATACTGAAAATCATCGGTGAAAATCAGCCGCATGATAGAGTAATGCCATGCAAATGGTGTGGGAAACAATCTTGCTCATTCATGAAAAACGGTCATGTTCGTAAATTTTCAGACATTACTGGATTTCTCTGCGTCATTTGTAACCTGCATACTGCCAACTGCATTTTGGATGGATGCAAAGAAGAGTGCCGTAGTCAACCTAGACAATGCTTAAATTGTGTAGAAAATTATTTGTTTGGATGCTGCATACTCAATGAAGATGAACTGTGTAGTTATTGTGGAGAACAATTTTGGCATGTGACTGTAAATGGTGTTACTGACACTGTTCTTAAATTCTATTATAGTTTTGAATAGATTGTACTATGTCATGTTAAAAATCAATAAAAATGACTAATACTTATTATTTTGCCTGAGGCTATATGACTCATACCTAGCTAGGAAACAGTATAAAAGCTAAACTTCTCAGAAACATCGTCAGTCTTCAAAATGTATACCTGGAAGGTGGTCGGATTTTACAGCCTATATTCTCCTGAAATTACGCTAGCCCGCAGTGGGTATATGTATGCGCGGATAGAAGATGCCTTCAGAGACGTTTGCTGTGCTAACTATGACATGCCGGACTGTTATCAGGTCAGATTGTATGTGGAAAAGTGGGAACACGCTGCGTTAACTGAAGCTTGGGAAATTAATCACCATACATACTACTCTCACTCCTCATCATCAGAAGAATCATCATCATTGTCAACAGATACAGAAAGTGATACTGATTCAAAGACTAAGGGGAAAAGAAGTCTTGCGACAAGAAATCAACTGCTCCAAATACTCTTGCTGTAGATAGCTGTGCATTAGTTGGTGATGGTTAAGTGTAAAACTTGTAATCGTTATAAACACTGTCAGTGTCTTTTGGATGTGGTAACCCTCGGGTTAGTTGAAAAAGAACCAAAACGTGACAACAGAAATTTTTTCAGTAAAATACCAAAGACTTGGAAACTATGTCATCTGTGTGGCTTCTTAACAACTAGACTGGGGGCACACTTGAGATTAGAATGCATGCGTCCTAATCATATTAGATATTGTGGTTTTGAATAATGTGTGTTGTTGTTGTTGTTGTGTAATTGTGTAACTAAAAAAAATAAAAAAAACCAGTAATGGGCCGATGCCACGTCCCAAGCCGTGGAGGAGGAACTCAGAGGGCTGGTTTTGTAATCAAGATGTATTGGAAGAACTAATTGAACTTTTTGAAATTCACATTACATCTTACAAAAGTCGCATTGCATCTTAAAACAGTCACATTCTTGAGTTTGATCCTATTTTGGGTTTGTGACAAAATTCGCATTCGTCAGTTTGTTCCTATGTTGGATTCTAAGATTCCGCTCTGGTTTCTCTATTTCTCTAACCCTAGTTTATTTACAGTTTGCAACTATCCAGTTTGTAAAACAAGTTTATTTATAGTTTGCAACTATCCTGTTTGTAAAATACTCATCAGAATTTTTAACTAAGCAACCACAAAGCAACGTGATGTCAGCGTGATATTGTAATACACGAAGCGTAGTTTGAGAGTTGTAAAGTCGTCGTTGAGTCTTGAATCTGGCTCAGTTGACAAAAAGTCTAATAATAATTTCCAACATAATGACAACGACTAAGTGATTTTTTCCATTTTATTCTATCATTAAATAAATATATAGATGGATACGTACATATATAGGTAATAGGTATATGAATGTATTATAAGTAATAACACGGATTTTTTTAGAGTAGTTTACAAAGTATATTTTTCTAACTTTATCAGATTTAAAATAAAAAAGTAATTTCAAAAAAATCCGTATCACTGGAAATAATTAGTGTGAATTACGCAACCAATTTACCCAGTCTTCTACATTGACTTCAAAAGGCGGTGTTGGAGGGTAATTGGTGGTTTCGGGGTCGTTGGTAGGTGGTGAGAGAGGTGGTGGTGAGAGAGGGGGTGGTGAGATAGGGGGTGGTGACAGTGGTGGTGTTTGCGGCGGTGCTTGTGGTGGTGGTGTTTGCGATGGTTGTGAGGGTGCAAAAGGAAGAATAGCATTGGGCTCTGGATTAATAGCGTTCAGAGGCACCTGTAAAAGGGTTCGGTCAAAGTCTTCCGTCATTCAGACAGCCTAAAAAACATTTACATGTACAAGTAGGTTATTCTTAGTTAATTTTCTAGTCTACACGTATGTCTACACGCGTTGTATGTGTGTTTATATGTGCGTGTGTACATTGTAAAGTTGGTCATTTGGGTAACAGCCTTTTTTACAACAATTAAAACAGTAAACTTTCCTATTGTCAACATAATTTAGTAGCATGCTGGCTGTCTTACACTCACTAATTGTGTCTGCGTGTGCATGCCTCGTCAACATGCATGTCGTAAAGTTGTCTGGACAAGGTAGTCCAGATGTTTTCTACAGGTATTTTTTAAACATTTCATAATTAATATTAATATACTGCTACATATAGAAGCAAGCTGTTTGACAATATACATTACAGTAAAACTAGTTTACACAAAAAACAATTTTTCAAATAAAAAAAAATATAAAAAAATTTCACCTCATTAAAGAAAAAGATATTTGTCCCCATGTGGATAAATGAGCGAAAGCGCCGACGGCACCATGAGCATTTGCCGTTATTTCTCAATACCAGCTGTCGGACGCATAATACGCAATGGCGGGGCTGAGCTCTGCAATGCCGCGTGCACGAGGTTAGTATGATATCTGCGGCCTGGTAGCATATAACACACAAAAATAATTCAGGGTTGGTCTCCCCGCTTTCACTCCCAATTTCACTGTCTGGCTGCTCTTCTATCTGCGCTTCTCCATTTTCCAGCTCCTCCATGTCGCCTGCCTGTGCACCTTGTATCCCATGTGGGTCTGAAAAGGTTAATTGAAATTATTTTAGTCTTGGCATGAAAATCAATGAAGTTAAAATTAGATTTACTTAAATATAGCTCTGCATCCTGGTGAGTGCACCAATAACTGCTCACATTTATCAAAAATTGAAATTTTTTCACCACATTTATAAAGTCCAATAACAACTATCGAGGGAAACTAAAAATATTTAAATTCAACTTTTGCTTACCGTTTTGCGTTGGAGAAGAAGGTGGTGTAACCAGGTCAATCAATTCGGGGCTTGGGGATGAAGGAGGTGTAACAAGATCAATTAAATCGGGAGTAGTAGACGTTGGGACATTGTCGACTGTTTGAGAATCCATAGTAAGTTATGCAAAGGTACGGTATAAATATAGAATGAGTAAAGAACGCGAGAGCTATAGCATGAAAAAAGTGTCAAAGATGTGCTGATACCCTTAAAATTGTCAGGGTTTTATATAGCCCCGAAACCCGGAGTTTATGGTAGGAATCTGTTACGTAAATTGCGGATAAGGAACTGCTTACGTAAATTTGAGGGAGTATAGATACTGAAATATACACTCCCTCGCGGAATTTTGAAGTAAAATTTTAAAATTTTGGAGTTTCTAGAATTTACGTGAACATGTTGTTTATTATTAGTTACATACCTACTCATTCATTCTTTAATTCATTCTTATTTACTCCATATGCACATACACACACTTTACAACATTCACAACATTCACACTTTACATCATTCACACTCATGTTTTTTCCTGTTGTGCCACAGCACAACAGGTCTCTAATTTTGATTTCTGGCGGAATACACTGGGCTTGTAGTGCAATGTACGTCTGTGCGTTAGTTTGCTTTGCATATTAGAGCTACTGCGCGAGCGTCACATCAATGTCTAGTGCAAAAGTTACACTGTAAGCTGGAAAAATGTCAATGTGCGTTTGTTTAGTTCATGTGTGTCACATAGTGCGCGTGTGTCACATTGCTGATCTGATAGTACCAACTACCAACATTTGACCAGATAATTTTGTTGGCAGCATCTTATGTTTCCTGCGAACTGTAGTCATTTTTGGTCATGAAAGAATGAATACACTTCTCACTCATCAAAACAACCCATTCCTACATAATTTGTTGTTAGATAATTAACACTCTTTCCAGTTTTTGCATAAACTTATTGTAAGATTGCATAAAAACGCATTGAACTTTTGCATACACATTTTACAATAAGAAAATTATCTGCTGCACAACAGGTTTTAGCTGACCTGCTGGTCAGCTTACTTGAACATAATTCTTAATACTTACTGAAGGTTTTGCCGCAGGTTGGGCTTGTTTACAAACAAGTTGTTGCAGTGTATTGTGTATTGGAGAGTATATACACTATAGCGTGTTGTCTACGTTTAGTTGAGAAATTCGTTTAATTTGAATTTAGTTTTGTCTCCTTATTCCTAATTTGGACTGCTTTGGTAAGTAACATCTACAATTAAATTATTCTTAAATCATTAATTAAAATTATTCAATTCCTACAAGTGGTGGTTATTCCTATGAATGACCACCGCTGGCTGCGGCTGCGGGCGGTGCCAGAACCCCCATTTTATACCTACTTGGGTGGGATTCACAAAGCGCGTTTAACTTAGACCCAGTTTACTTTGTTCTTATTCAACAAATATTCCAATAATATCGTGTCATTATCATGTCAGTTTTACTTTTTAGCTGTTAGTATACGTACATATGGTAATTAATGTAGATGATCTAGTCTTATAAACTGGAAAATTTTATTTACCATACTGTCACCTTAGGGTAAACTCAATTATAACCGCAAAATTGGGTATAAATGGCACTTTTTTGAAAGTGCACAAAATTTTGGGTATTTTTGGTCGACCTGTTGTGGGGAGGGTCCCAAAAATGTTGTCCCAAAAGGTCTTCCCCCGAAATTTTGACCCCGTTACATTCTAATTCTGTTTCAGTTGGTTACTGGTCTTACTGTAACTATAACTACACTTGAATTAAAGTAATTTACCTAAATTTATTTAAAACGTTTGATAAAAGTCACTGATTTTAAACTTACTTTAACTTAAACTAACGCCTGATCTTTATTTTAACTGTAAGTTTAACTTGAATTGATGATGCCTTGCCCTTACTTTAACTTTAATTTTAATGAATATGGTTAAACTTTTTACCCATTTTCTAGACCCGGAATTCGCACTGATTACAAACGTTTGGTTTATCATTCAACGAATAATTAGCTTATTTAATAATAGGCAAAAAATGCTATTTAACTACGTAATTAACTTAAATTTCAAATTAACTTTTATTAAAATGTAATTTTATTACCTAAGTAAATACGGTACGTATTAAAGCAAAATGTTCTGCTATAGAACTTAAAAAGACTGAAATAAATTCTGTTCAACCAGTCTGTTTAATTAAACAGGCTTTGTGAATAACATTTAGACTCGGTCTAAAAGTTCGTTTAAGTTAAACAAGGTTTAAACTGAACAAGCTCTTCTGCTGAGTGAGCAGCGGAACATTGTGAGTCCTGATTGTCAATATTCCAAAGAAAATATCAAACGCGGCCACTATCTTGTGGATAAAACAATTTTTAAATTCTGATTTCTGCACACATTTATTGCTGAGTAGCTCCAAAGTCTTGCAAACGGCAAAAAAATATTGAAAAACAAAAAAATTGACGACGACTTCGGGAAAATATAAAATTTCTTTACTCATATCTCACCTGGGAGTCGAACCACAGACCTGTTGCTCAAGAAGCTTACAGGTCCACAAGAGTTAATTTGTCAAAAAGTTCAGTTATCCGCATGGTACATAGTTACAATGTTATCATGTACCTATCACAACATCAAGCATGTGTTGAAAAATTGGTGTTTGTCAAAGCCGATCAAAAATGACAGGGAATTGAATAAAAATATGACAATATATGACAATGAAAATGACATCCTATATTGTACTTCATAAAGAACAACACTTTGACGCTGAAACTATGTATAAACGTACTCTCCAGAGTACATTTTATAACATATATAAAATGTAGGCGGATAGCTTCAGGTACAGTCATAACTTGACTGAAAATTTAAAATCGTCAAAATTGAGCCTAACACAAAATACGTATTTTATTGGAACACATCACACAAGCTTCAAGTAAAAAATTTTATTCTATAAATGTCATATACATACATTAATGGAAATATACATGTGCAAATCATGTCCAGAACATTAAAGAACATATACTACCATGCAGGGAAGGGAAGGACAGTCGTATATAAAGGGTTAACAAGGGATGAAATAAAAATATGACAATAACCAATTGGAAAAATTTTATTAATTATAGGTGCTGCAGTTACTTAGTAAACTATCTGCAGTTGAAAAGCGGTGGTTAACTCGGTTAGTAGAGCTTCTGGTTGTTAACCGGAAGGTCGAGGGTTCATATCCACACCACCGACGTAATTTTGTGCTTGCTGGATTGAACGATGCAGAAGTAGAGTGGGCCATGAAAAGCGACCTACCTACCCTTCCAGTGTGAATTAACACTGGAAATTTGACCTACCTAGAATTACATAGGATTCACAAAATCTGAATATACATAGTATATACGCGGCCCCTGAGGGGGGCGCCTAAAAAGAACAAAAAAAAAACAGGTGACACACACTAATCTCTTTGAATCATGTTCAACTTAGACCAACGTTTTAGACTGCGTTTAAGGTGGTAGTTACGTTTTCGAAGTTTTTGCAATAACTCAAAAGTTACTCGATCGAACATAATCAAACTTGGCACGGACATTGCGAATGTAAATAGCATTATTTCAGCTAATTTTGACATTCATTCAAACTTTTACGGCTAATTTATAGCTAAAAAACTGGATTTTTTGTGTATTTTTTGGGGACTTACAAAATTGTATGCAAATTTTTGTGGCTCTTACACTACTCATAAAAGCCAATCAAAAAAGTTCTAACCCAATTTATTTTAAGAATACTTTCAGCTAAATTATGACATATTTCTGTTAGTCGTTCTAGGCGATCCGTAACTTTGAAGTTTTTTTACCTCAATTCTGACTTCTCATGCCAATATCACAAAATACCAATAACCACTTTGCACAATAATTTACATGTACATAGTCCCTTATGCATATATTATACCTGCAAAATTTTGTTAGTATATGTCATAGCAGCGACGAGCATTGGCAGTGTTAATAAACCCCTTCAAAAATTTCAAATTTTCTTCAGTCTCCTGAAACGTCATTTTTAAAACTTTTGTCCGCCATGTTTTCAACGGGTACGGCAAAACTGTGCTTAATGTATTATTAGCTGACCCCAATGAGGCCCTAATTAACTGAATTAAAATTTTTTTAAAAATTCGTCATTTCTGAGCACAATGAGTGATTTCAGTTGAAGTAACCAATATCCTGTTCCGTTCATCAGAATGCGAAGACAGCTTATTTAACAGTAGCCAAATAAATTTGCCCTATACCTTTTTCGAATTGAGTGAAAAGGTTGATTATTTTTTTGGTTACAGCCTACCAAAATCATAAAAACTGCCGTTTCTTGACTTTTTGGAAAAATTTGAGACAAACTTTTGCTCGCTGTAAAAACCTGCTAAATTATTACGTTTAGTTAAGCATACCAGCACTTTTGTAACACATCAGCGTGCCTTTGGTATAAATTGCGTATTTGTATGCGGAATTTTTTTACCACAGTGAAGAAATAACGAAATACGGGGAAAAATGCATAAAATTGAGCTGATGAGCTTCACCAAAATAGTTGGCGTGCACACTATGAGTAACACCGACTCTTGAAAAATTGCAGTTTTGTAAAAAATAAGTTGATTAAAAATATGCAAAAGACCGCTTGTAAATTGATTTAGTAATTGCTACAAAATAAAACATTGAAAAAAGCTGCGAAAACGTAACTACCACCTTAAACGAGCTTTGTGAGTCCCACCTTTTATGTACTACTTGTCACCTTCTCATAAGGTCTCCCATAAATTCAATCTATGTAAGACTTTATGTAAAGACTTGATGTAAAGCTTCTGAAACTATTTCTAAACTTCCATTTAAAATTGTACATACATTACCTCTGATACATTGGCTAAGTGAATGCACCCGATTGCTTATGACTTCACAAATAGCGCAAGAGTGTCGTCGTTAAAACAGTTCTCGGCTAAAACAAAGTGGCCCCCAGCCCTCACGATGCAGAAATACTTACTAATTGGTAAAAAATAGATTGTTAAACTGAAGTGCGGTTTTAGCAGTTCTGTTGAAAAAGACGGTTGCTGACGTCACATACGGAAAAACTAATACAATCTTCGCAAATTGGAAATAAATACAATATGAAATTAGTTCGAGCGTTACCAATTTTGTGGTTTTCTTGTTTTCTAAGGTGCGATACTGCTACGTAAATTACTTCATACGAAATTTTGCTATTGCTTGTTAAACTAAATTTATACTCTCTGTAATTTACGTTGTAATGTAACAGCCCACGTTCAAAACTATTACAGTATTTCATAACAGACAAACTCCGGTATAATTATAACTATATAAGACAAGAGTAATTCAGAAATCCTTCTATGCATTCTTCTCAATAATTTTACCAAAACTATCAAAAGGAGAAAGCACAATCCAGTTTTTTGCAATACTACTAAGTTGTGTTGTTGTAGCGTGAAGAAGTTTTTAGTTAACCGTTTGTTCGAAACTTACTGAACATATTTCACCAAAATCAAAACAGACTTGTAGTTTTCTGTTATTAATAGTATTTTTCGTTTTTTACCTGACAAACAAGTTTAAAGGCCTTGCTACATTTGTCTGCTATATTCAACTGTCTTGTTTACTATATTTTTAATCAACAGGCAGTTCATCATCATAGTTTGATATAAGTATCATGCGACGAAAACACTTTTTACTTGTTTTTTTAAATTGTTTTTAATATGTGGTGTCTTTGGAAAATGTTATTAAATATTTATTTTTAAAATGCTAATTTTAGAATAAATTGTGGAGGCAAAGAATACCGTATTACCTCGAATAAAGCCCCTGTCTTGAATAAAGCCCCCGTCAAAGCACTCACGAAATTATAAAGCCCCCGCCTTGAATAAAACCCCCGGGGGCTTTATTCAAAGCGTCCTTGAATAAAGTCCCCTGTAACGCAGGCTGTGATACGTACGCGCGCGCATTCGCATATGCTGCTGCATATTGCTTATGTTGGCTAGTGCTAAGTTATTACATATTACTGTGCGCCGACCGTTATTGGCGGTTTGTTTTGTTGTTGCAGTGTTCTACTACCATACCTAGTTATCACACTGTTTGGTTCTCGACACTCGACCCCCGTGAAGTAGGACCACAACGCATTGTATTCTTTTTTCTGCTTTTTTCTTGGTAGCACAAAAAGGAGAGGATTTTCATGTGTGTGACCCCCTGACCCCAGGGGGGGGGGGGCGCCGGGTCACGTGACCCCAAATTTGGAATTTTCGGAAAAGAAGACACGCCTTTTTAAACTTTGAATTTTTGGTCATTGGCTTGGCGAGAATATTTTAGGAGTGAATTTTTTGCGATTCCGAATCCGAAGTTTAGGCTGTGACGGTGACTTCTCTGGATTCTCTGACTAGCCCCCAGAGTGCTCCCCTACAGTGTTCTCTAGGCTACCTGTGATTTAAATTTTTCTTTAGTTTTTTCGGAAAAACTCATTTCTAGGTGTAATTTTGGGCCCTAACCACAAATCCTGAGTTTATTCTTCTCTAGGACCCCATGGAAATCCAGTTACGGCTAAACGTGTCCCCGTCACCGGTAACAAACTTATATTTGTAGATATTTTGGCAAACTTTAATTGATCGGGATTTAGCCGAATTTAATTGAGAAACTCTTATGAAATTAACTGAACCTCATAGCTCCAAAGTTTCTGAGATAAAGGGCTATTCAGATCTATTCAGATCCGGAGATGGTTGGCTCAAATCCCCTGTGGGTCATTCTGATGATGATGCTAACTTTCTTTCAGTGGAACCCCCCTTCCTTTTCTTGACATGGCGAGGCTTCCATGCCGAATCTCTTGACCGCGGTTTGAGTGAGGTAGCATTGGGCTGTGGGGTGACATAGTCTCACCCTTAGCAGGAGCACTGCGAAAGGGCATGGGCAGAATGGTGGTGAGCATGTGGAGGAATTATAGCCGGTTGTAGTTTAGTAGTAGAGCCGCTCCTCGTCCCGGCTAGGAGTGTGAGCTTATCAGTCCCTGGCAGTGTTCACTGATGATGACGTTAGGGTGAGACCTCGCGACACTAGCCTTATAGAAAATAATACGGACGGCTCCGGCGCTACCCCACTCCGGGATGCCCATAGCTAGTAGTAGTAATGCACAGCCTAGGGAAACTTTGGGCCGAAGTTTACTAGAAGGGGAGGGATCTGATAGGTTACCTAGAGTACTTGAAGGGGCACTCTGAGTAACTTCCAATGAATCAAATTGCTATAATTTTCTTTTCTTACAGATTCAATGTTTTTTTGGCTCAAGTGCAGGCAAGGTCTTTTTGCAAAGTCTGAACCTTCTGGGAGCATTTTAGCAAATTCATGACGACATCAAAATTGAAATTTTGTAAAATTTGTCTAATTTTTGGAACGACGCAGCTCAGAGGTGCCTCAATCAAATTTAACAAATGATAGCTTAAATTAAACACAACTAGTCATAGTCAAGTGGCTACAACGGCTTGCCGACAGTGGGTAAAGGACCCTCTATTCTAAGCAGAGGACCCTCTATTCTACGTAGAGGACCCTCTAATCGTGTTCAGGAGCTCAAATTACCCCTAGAAACATCAAAATCTCAATTTCGAAAATTTGACCCCTTTGGCCCCCTGGAACATGGTACCCTAGGGAGGGGCCTTGGCGAGGTCCACGAGGGTAGTAGGCATACGTGGGCAGCTACCGAATTCTGGGGGGCTGAGTCGGGTGCGGAGCAACTTTTCTGGCTATTTTTGCTTCGTGAGCCACCAATTTCGCTTCGTGAGCCACTAATTTTTGCTTCGTGAGCTACCTTCGAAACATTCTGGGGGGGGGTGACGGACCTGTTTGGAAAGATTAAGAAATGAAAGGAAAGAGTGGAAAAACACAAACGACTTTTTGAAAAGTTGCTACTAGCAATTCCCTACACAAAACTGTAAAGTACAAAAAGCCAAATAGAATTTTTTGGTATAGCGATTTGAAGATTTTTTCCCATTGAAAAATAGGTTGAAATTTTAAGTTTAACAAAATTTGACGTTATGCATATAAAATGAAAACTTGTTTAATTCCAAACAACTTTTCTTATTGAGTTAATCAACGAAAATGTGAGTGAAAAATTTTATCGTCCAAAGTCGGTTATTCAGAGCGCCACCTTAAAGAGATTTACGACAGCTCATCGTCGGCCGAGTAGCTTAAATGGTCAGAGCGCTGGTCTGCTGATGAAGAGATGTGTGCTTCAAAACCCCCCTGGGTCTTCCTGATGATTATGCTGTCTTTCAGTAGAATCCCCCCTCCTTTTTTGACAGTTACGTACCTACTATTTTGTGTTTATCATTTTACGATTTTTATTTTGATCCTAATCTTTTTATCAAACCATTTGGCTACTTGCTAACTAAATTTTTCGTTCATTTCTCTTTGTAAACTGCAGCTCAGCAGTTTTTCCATGAAGTTCAATTCTTTAAGACTGATACTTGGGTTACGTTGTTACTTATTGTTTTTCAACCATAGTAAAATAGTGTAATAATGCAGAGCAGACAAATATTTTGACTTACATATGGTACGCAAAACATCACAAAAAAATAAAGCCCCCGCCTTGAATAAAACCCTCGTTTGCACCTTCACGAAAAAATAAAGCCCCCGCCTTGAGTAAAGCCCCCGCCTTGAATAAAACCCCCGTTTGGACCTTCACAAAACAATAAAGCCCCCGGGGCTTTATTCGAGGAAATACGGTAATTATTGAAATCGTAAAAAAATTCCGCCTTAAGTTCCAACTCTGACGTCTAAAATTCTTTTAACCGAAACAGTAAAAAACTACCAAAAGGTTCAAATTAATCACTTGTTGTCTAAAAAGTTTAAATTTGTGAGATACACGTTAAAAAGGTGAACTCTGACGTATTAAATTAGAAAGCAAATGCATGTTTGGGTGTTTTAGATGTAGTCTTCAATTTGAAAAAATTTTATGCGCTAGTTTTCTTGAAATCTTTCTCGAAGTAGTCAAGAAATTAACTTTGGCATATGCATTTGCGTGGGACACGTTCATCAAATCTGCAAAATTGCATTTACATATCTGTGATCTTTTGTTGTTATATAAACAGTTCCTTGTATAATTATTTAGTTATATCCATATTTTTATCTAAAAAACAGCCGTTTGCACCAACCTTATTCTCGAGCTATTCCTATTCTCTAGCTATTCTCAAGTGTAGTTCACCATCTTACAATATTTAAGAATTATATTCAATGTATGGTAATTAGTTAATAGGCACCCATTGTCGAAGAAACAGTGAAAACAAATCCAATGAATAAGTCTTTAGGGTTAAATGACATCAGCTATTCTTGAATTATTCTATTCTCGATCTATTCTCTTTTGGTGCAAGCCAGTGTAATCTACCTTAGTTTCAGCCACAATGACTGGTTACGTAGTATTTGCCATTCAAACCTGTTTATTTATTTTTTATTTTTGTGGTATGCTACATTATCTTCTAAATTAGTATGTAGTTAAATAGTTCTGCCGGGATAACATTTTTTATATTTATTTTTAGAAATACCAACGAACTAAAAATGAGGACGACAATTTTATCATTCTGTGTACTAACAGTATTTACTGTCATTTTGATCTCAGTTAAAAATACCGATGCTTCCAACAGTGATCTCGACGCTGTTGGCGATTTGGAAAATGTTGTGAAGCGCGATACGACTTCCAGACGAGAACAAAGGCTAGAGCAAAGAAAACAGTATCTGGCCCAACGCAAGAAGGAAAGAGAAGAACGAAAGAAAAAGGCTCAAAAATCAAGAACGGCCGGCCGACTTCCGAGTGTGGAAGAAAGCAGAAGCAAGAGCGATAGTAAATCGAAAAAGTCGAAAAAGTCGGATAAGTCGGATAAGTCAGATAAGTCGGACAGCAGCGAAGAAAGCAAAAGACGTCAAACCTCAACGGTCGATGAACGAACAGATCAACGAGAAAAGTTGAAGGAAGGGCGAGAGGATAGAAAGAAAATTCTCACCAAGAAAGAAGACGCACCGGAATTGAAAAGTATGTTTGGTTTTAAAAGCTAACGCCCAATTTAGAGGTTGCTGAGTATACGCTGTATTAAAAGCATTCAATACTTTCAGCGTCCTACTTTCTACTTTTGACACGCTAAAGCAGGTGACAGAAGCGGCCACATGTACCAATACCAATTTTATTGTAGAGGTTTTTTCTTGTTTGGTTGTTTTCAAGCTCATTTCACACAATATTAGCAATTTTTATCCGTTGAAAAGTGATTAAATCTGTTAGAAATATTCATTTATCGAGATATGTACATATGTATTAATCTTCTATTACGAACCAGCAAAAGCTCGAGATGTTTTGTAACTGGTCCTGTTTCTACTTATTCTTATTCTTATTCCACACTTATTTTGTTTCTAGAAGGGGAAGTATTGGCACAATGTTTCACTAGAGACGAGGTGCTACAGAATTCAAAGAAAGAAGAAGAAAATGTCATGGCTGGAATGAAAAGATTGTTTGGCGATAAATCTGTCTCCAAAGTATTCGTTGTTGACAGTAAGTTTGTGTACTAACTGCGGAAATTATAATAAGCTGGATTTTAATTATAATTAATAAAGCTGGATCAAAGAGTTATTAATTTATATATTTTTTATCTTAATGTCAATATAGTACTCTGGATGATTTTAATTTTTATTTTTTTCTGTTTGTGTTTCGAAACTTTCACTGTCGTTGACTGTCAAAACAACAGTTCGTTAACTAAATTAAATTTAGATTAGTTTACAGTGAGGACAAAACCCTGGTAAGCAGTAATACCTGCAGTTAAATCCCGCAGATTTGAATTTATACTACATATGAGCAGAGCATGATGGCAGAAGTGATTCTGTATCATTTTGTTAAATTTAGAAATGTGTGTAGTACCGTGGTCCCCTTTTGTTTGAGAGTGTACTTGATTTGTGGGGGTTTCCTTGTTTGAGACCTACATATGGTTGGATTTGTGGTCGGATTACATAACGCTTAAAAATCACGTTGAACTCACACTAGGGGGTTTCAGGGCTGCTTTTCAACTTATTTCACGCATGTACTGTTTCGCTGCCTCCTAGTGTATACTGTATTACTGTACATAACTACCTATAATTGCTTTGGTGTGTGCACATATATTCTCACTTACGTTTTAATATCAGTGTCATTTAAAGCACGGTACATACTTGCCCTTAAGGACACAGGGACAGGCACAACGACACAGTTTGGTCAGTTGCTGTGAACAATTGGCAAATGCGTTTGAACTAATTATTTGTATTCGGTCTGGGAAGTGACCTCAACTGTCTTTGTCCGAAATATCGGCTTTGATAGGTTGGTTCAGCAGTGTTTCTGAAATCGCTTAGGGTCAAAAACGTTAAGGACAAGGACAAGGACGAGTATGAATCGAACTTACGGCTTCAAAGTTTAAACAAATGTACCACAGCTTGAGTTGAATTGCTAAAATTTCAAACTGACAAAATTATCGATTGAATTTTCAACCGTTTGAATGTGAACGTTTAACGCTTAACGTTTACCGTTTAGTATGAAATTCACAGAAATATTTGTTGCAGAAGACAAGTTTCGAGCCATCATGCCAATCAAGTATGCGGTGAAAGCTGACAAACAAGTGAAAACGGAAGACGTTAAATTAACTTCAATCACAGGAAAGAAAACCACTGTGCATGCTTGTCTGCCGATGAGTAAGTCTGAACTGAGTGTAAACCCTTCATTGTGGGATTTATGAATCATCGTTTGTCGCGAACACTGCGCTTTTATCAATAAATGAATGATTTATGAATGATTTCAACAGCACCTTGCTTTTTATTGGCCGTAGTAGGAGTATGTAAGAAAACTTACACACGTAGGCCAATTTTAAAGAGCGTATCTGTCTACGTTTCTTACAGGCAGACAGGACAACTTCAGAGGTTAGGTAAGGATGTGGCTTTCAAGTTGTATTTACCAAGAACTAAGAGACACTGCCTTTGGTCATTCCACCGAGCAATGCTTATTCCTTTTGGTAGCGGTCAGTCAGGCAATTGAAATTGTTGATTGTACGAAAGCTTTTTGAAAAGTATCGATGCCTTTTTTATTATACTAAATAAGTTGTATAATAATTTTTTGTTTTAGAGCACTCCGGATGAAGCCTAAGCAAGAGCATTGGACATCATGATGATCCGACGACAGTTACTAACACCTGCTTTAACTCAATAGAATGTACTCCAACTAAATACAAACTTGTACCATAGTGTGAATAAAGTTCTATACCCTAAGAAATAAAGAAGCAGTTATTGTGTCAACTGTTATGTTGAAGTGATCAAACTTTAAATATTTAATGTTTAAAAGTCGTCAAAATCTAAACCTTCCAAAATTCTTTAAAATTTCAAAGTGCTAATTTTTATCTTGTTTGGGCTAAAGTATTTTGTGTAGCTGTACTTGCTGATTGGAATAAGACTTTTAATACATAGTTAGTTTTCAAAACGATTGTTTGAGTACCTGCGCATTGTTTCGTTTTTAATTTTCTGTTTGTACAATTTCCGCTGAAATTTTGCTGAAAATAAATATTCTCATCTTGTAACGTTTCTAATATTCTAAAATTATCCATGGGAAAATCTCGTATGAAATTCCAGCCCTTGTGACATGTGACTTGTGAGACACGCTGTGGAAATTTTCAGAATTTTCAGGAGATTAGATTTTGGAAGTGCCTGACAACAGCTCTACATATTTACTAAGGCACAAACACGTCTGAACGTAGGTTTTAAACACGTTTAGCTACTGCTTTTGACAAAATTTAAAACAACATTCTATTAGTTTCTTGTTGTACAGTTTTTATGTAGGTACTGATACATTAGTAGCGAATGTAACTCGTACTTGTACTTCATATAATCATGATTACTAATCAACTAACTACTATGGTATCATCTGGTGCCGTGACTAAAAACGAACTGAGAGTTTGGAAGACTTTTATTGGTCAGATTATTCGATTGACTCATGCCCAAGAAAGCAAGCAATGTTTTTCCTGCCGCCGCCTCAGCGGCGGCAGGTCTTTATACTGCTTTTTGGCATAAGCTGGCCACGAAGCAGTTTGCATGATTTGCGTGTTTAAGTTTTTGTTTGTCGGGGGCTTATTTATAAAAGTTGCTTACAGTTGGATAAAAACCGCAGTACAATTTTATTAATTTCAATTTTATTATTGTACAAGTTGTACAAGTTATGTATATATTGCTGTAAATGCAATTTTCATGTTTAGTAATAAATGAGGTAGGATTCTGAAGTTTTAAGATTATGTTGCCCCCTTGGCCATAATTTCAATGTGGTGTTGCGGTGTTGTCATTTTTTTAACAAAACATTTCCAGTATCTAATCCAAAACATAAATTTTTGGCTTAAATTTCAGCCAAGGAAGGGGCGACATCACGTCTGGCATAAAATCAACAATGAATTAAATAGTTTTGTGAAATAATTATTACTAATGAAATGAATTATTAACTAATGGATGAAGTAATACTAAAAAATCGAGCGATCGCTGTCAATGATTGACAATGATACATGCATATCCACGTCGCAAAATTTCATTTTTGACATAATCTTGGAATTCAAAACCTATATATATATATATATATATATATATATATATATATATATATATATATATATATATATATATATATACATATTTATATATATATATATATATATAATTAATGTAATGTAGTTGTCCATGTGCGGCTCTGGGCGGGGAAGAGCATTCGTCGAATTGAGATTTCGAAACATTTTTGTAAAATACTATCAAGTATTCGACAATTTTACGCGGCAGGGACAAACTTAGTGTAAGTACTGACTGTTAACAGCTGAAATTTACTAAAAAGTTTGCATGAAACTTCTGCTTGTGTGCTATGGTGAATCAAAGTCAAAAGTGGATTCAGTCTCAGCATTCCAGTGGTATAACAATTCTTGCGTTCTTGGCTGCCCAGTAAACAATGCGTAAAATTGTATTCCGGATCAAAGTCCTGTAGTGACAGCTGATTACTGCAGATAACTAGCTTGTTTGGTTGGCTGGTTTGTAACGATTTGGTTTCAAATACAACGCTGGGCGCAGCTGAACTCGTTGCCACTTAGGAAAGTGTGGTGACCCATTATTAGTCCTGACTTGCTCTGGGCCTCACATGTTTTCGCCGCATCAAGACTCAGGAGTACAAGATGTTGCTAGATTGCTAGCTGATTTCTACTCTTTGCATGTTTATAAATGTTCTATTGTACTGCACCATTACACCAGTGGATGTACCGCACTGATGCACCCATATAATATCCTTGCAATGCCGTGTCATTCATATTTAAAAAGTGCAGTTGCAATATTGCTAAATGGTTAACAATCCGTGTTGCGTATTTACAAAATAATTTTGAACTTTACTTACTCCGTTGATTTGTACGATCAGAGGCAAATTATTGGGTAAATTTTAAACCTGGAACTAAAGTCAAATACATTGAATTTTCTTAGAATAACAACTACGCAATATCGTATTAAACGTTTATCATGAATCCAGAAATTATGTACTGTACCCACGCATGCCCGCATAAAGTCGTTATTTATTATTTACGGCAGTCGTCTGTTTTCGTGTTACGTGCTGAGCTTCCATACTCTAAACAATAATACGAATACCTGCTACATTGTCCGCGCACTCTGGATGCTATGCACTTGGAGCTTCACGTGCCAGTGCAAATAATTGCTGAGTGCACGCTACAAAGTATTATAATGTACTTATGTTATAACTGTTTTGAAATAACTAAGATGCACTCCTACAGCAGTGCTATAACTAACTTATACGGCACGCTGTGAATCTAGCAGCGTGCACTTAGTTATCGTCGTTAGTTATTGCACTGTTATTTCAAGACAGGTATGATATAATCAATATTAGACAATCGGAAGTCATAAACTATTTTATATTTTTGACTATAATATGAGACATTTAGGATACACACTGAAATTTGCAGTTTTTATAAATTTATTTAATCTTTTCATCTTCAGAGTTGCAGGCAGTGTTCTAGAAATTTTTAATTTATCAGTACTAAAAACGAAAATGTTTTAAGATCTTAAAATGTGAAATGTTACTAGTAAATGTTCCCACAACTCGTATTTTTGAAGTCGTGGAGCCAAGGGGATTCCATATACCAAACTAATAATAGGTTCAGTAAATTAGAATATCTTAGCTAATAACGGAGTAAACACCAAAAACTTGCCGATTTGGTCCAGTTATATACTAGTGTAAATAAACTAGAGAAGAAGTTAGATAATTTCAATTTGCGAGTCCTTTTTGATGCAAAAGAAATTTGTTCATATAAAGTTTTAGGTGGAATATTTCGTTAACGGTCAAGAAATTTGAAATAATCTTTCAGCTTTGAATTAAGAAAATTTGAAATATTCGGATGATGGGTTAAGCATATGTCAATAAACTCTGTTAACTTACTGATTCTTCTGAGTGAAGTAACCCTGGCGGATTTTTTGTTTATGGCTTTGATATACAGTGTCTTTTTCTTAATTTTTTTCTCAAGTTTTGTAAGATGTTTCATATTTGTCACAGCACGGAAAGTTGTTCCTGAACACAAAGTGTAGCACATTTCAAAGTAAGAATTAAGGGCCTTATCCAAAATTGGATTTAACGGATCAGATTTAAATTAATTTTACTAATAACACAGCACAAATTTAATCGCCCTACATGGCTTCATACATTATCTCGGTATGTGCCAAGTTTCAGTAAATTACGTTTAACTGACGCTGAGTTATTGACGAAATAAAGTTAAATTTAATCCTATAAATCCGTTTTTGGACAGGACCCTAAAATTAAAAAAGTGCAATTTGTAACCTGTAACTTGCAACTTGTACTTTACGCCTTGCATATTATAGGTTATATAACATGACTGTAATGCTCCGACTTGTCCGTACTTGTCTGTATTTGTATTTATATTTGTCTGTATTCGCTCTCATTTATGATGTCTTTACCGGTCATGAGACTCACTAGAATCTATCCAAATGTACCGCAAGTAAATGGAATATTTTTCTTGCAGTTGATCAATAATGTTCGAAGCTTCACGTTTGCTTGGAAGAAGGATCGGATCCGCCAATGTTATTTTCAACTGGATTTCCGTTGCTAAAATAAAACCTAACTACAGCTAGGTCTTTATTTGAGTACAAATTTCTTTCATTTAAATTAAATTTTCTTTCATTTTTCTTTTCTTTCATTTTCATTTTTCTTTAAATTATTTCTTTCAGTTTTATTTCTTTTTTTTTTTTAGGTTTTTCTTTGTTCTTTATTTTATCTTTTTTTTTTAGACTTAGCTGTACTAACTCGTCCGTAAAAATACAACAAAAATACAATAAAACTACGTCAGTAAAATTCATGCTTATCCTGTTTGTTTCAAATCCGTGTTGAATCTACTTCTGGATTATCATACATTAACTAAGTAATAAAAAAACTATTGAAATTTCAGAGCTTTTAAAAAAAATACGTAGGTCAATTTCTCATATCTATCTAATTTCTCATTTATTTTCTCAAATACTAGTAAATCAGTTACTTAGTTTGCTGGTAGAATAGGAAAAAAGTGTTTAAAATTTATTTAAGTTGTTTAAATTTAAATTTTGTTTTTGCCACCAACTACTTGGTAGTTACACTGTATCTAACTACATGATTAAGAAAAGTTTGCCCAAGTGGCATAGCCGGCACTTTCTGAGAAACAGCGCATCTCTGTCTTTTACAGGTGTAAGAATGCCACCTAGGGGGTGTTTCCTTCCAAATGTGGCATGCTTACACATGTGAAGGACTTAGCGCACCCATTGTGCACTGGGTGCGCAAGTTTTCGTAAAGTATCGGTTAAGCCACTTGGCAGAAAATTAGTAGAACATCTGCCTTTTGATGGTTTCTACGGAAGTATGTGTTAAAATTTAGTCTTTAAAGTTTATATTTTACGTCGAGGTTCCAATTGAGGATGTCTTCTAAGACCATCAATCAGTTCAAATCCATAGATAATGGCGGCAAGACATGAACAAACAAACAGCCAGTTATTCATTGCGTTTAATTAAAATAATTGATGAAACTGAAAATGAAAAATAAAACATTGATTACGAATGTAATTACAAAGGCAGACTTAAAATATCCAAGTGATCTGCTACTGTACTAGTTAGTTAGTAAAAATATTATCTGCTGAACAAGTACGTCTTGCGAGTAGAAACTATCGTACAGTCTGAATTTTTCCTTTAGCATACAGTGAATCGCTTTTTAGTTAGACAATATTCTGACAAATATAAAATGCGGCACATCCGCAAATCGTGAGAGAATGGCAATATAAAAAGGTGAAGCTAACCAAATAAGTTATTTAACTCCTTCGGTGCGGAAGCTTTCAGAACGTTTTCAATTTCATTTTGCAAAATGTTTCGATCGCTGTTGATAACGCATTTCGTTCATTGCTGTCTTCATTTGTTTGTTTTTGTTGTTTTGTTTTTTTTGTTTTGTTTTTTGACGATACGATGGCTGAGCATATGATAATGCACAGATTCACATCTGCCAGGCTGCAGGTGTTAGCATCAAAAGAAGGGGAGCTTATTGTTATTACATATGTAAGTTATGTTGGGTATCACTTGATTCCAATTACTTTTGCTTTACGTTTAAGTTCAGAACAAAGTTTGATCGCTTACTTCCGATCTCGTAAAGGGGGGTACAATCGCAAATCAATCTGTAGTTTATTAATTTACGTTTATTTTATTAACCCATTCACTCATATTTGTATTTGTTTTAGCAATCTGTAGCAGTGTTATCATTTGTTATTGGTCTTAATAGCTAGTATACGCAGGGGCCGCTGTAAAAAAAATAATATCTGCTGTTGCTCTATGGTGGTAACTGGTATCGATAACGGGAACGGAAAAAAACGGTAACAGTATAAGGCTGCTTAGTTTACCAAGCAAACAAAAATAGGTTGGATTGGATGGATTGTACAGGTACCCTGGTTCCTCGTAATTTGTACAAAACAATCTGTCCATGGAATATCCAACTGCAGTTGTTTACGACTTATTTATTTACTCTTTTTGACGTTAACTTTTTTAAGTGGTTGATAAAACTGACATAAACATAAACAAGTGCACCGGGCAAAACCATAATGGCTGGGATACTGTAATTTAAGCTGAAAAACGTTAGGACATGCATGAAAAATCAGTTATAAGCGTTCAAGCGTTTGACAATTAAAGAACGATCAAGCAAAATGTGCCCAGTGATCACGCAAAGCGATGATCATTGTAATAATCAAGCAAAATTACCGTGTTTATTGCTGTTATCATATCTAACTAATGACCATTGAAAATCATTCTTTAATTCTCATTTTAATATAAGCGCCCTTGTAAATGCATGGAAATGACACAGTGCAGATCCCCTTAGAGAACGCTCCTTAAAAATGTATTTCGTGTGAAACAAGTAGAAGCCCGAGTAGGTACAATACTTCAGACCAGAACAATTTTAGAAACCACGTTTTTGGAAGTCCATAGCTTGACTGTTTTAAATCGCAAACGGTCTTTTGCATAAAGTATGTAGAACTAATTTTTACCTAAAAGTATGCTATGTATTGAAAGTCAACTCTCGGTCGGCCTTCTGTTCAGGAGAAGCGTTTAAAAAAAGGTCCTTTCCAAAATTCCCGTTTTTTACAAAAAGATTGCGCCCAGCTCTGAATCATACGATTACTGAAAGTTAGCTGAAAGTTGGTAATGTTTTAGACACATCTAGAATCCCCAGGCATCTCCCTCGCTATTTTAATTACTAGTCACATTACCGAGAAAATCGCTTTAAGACAAAAGCACTGAAAAATGAACGTATTTTGTAGTAATTAAAATCCTGTAAAATTAGACCGCAAATTAAACTTTGAAAAGGTAAGATGCATGCCTGGGGA
Source organism: Trissonchulus sp. WLG1_4 (assembly GCA_030248245.1). Lineage (NCBI taxonomy): Eukaryota > Metazoa > Nematoda > Enoplea > Enoplida > Ironidae > Trissonchulus > Trissonchulus sp. WLG1_4. Next base: position 35,390 of record JASANF010012478.1, on the reverse strand, counting down.
TTTTGCCCTTTACATTAATGTGCCAAAAATTCGTGCTCAAGCATCATTCGTAACTTGCGTTTTGTGGGCGCAAAGTTTGCATAGAAATCATAAAAACCTCGAAAACGCAAGTACCACCTTAAGCTGCATTCATGTACTATATACAGTACATATTAAACGAGTTTATTTTAGTCCAACTAAAAGGTATAAAAATCAAGTGGAAAATGCCATTCCTGATTGTCCTAACTTAACAGATTTAACTTTTAGTGCGCTAATTATGTATCAGCTTAAGGTGGTAGTTACGTTTTCGACAGTTTTTATAACGTGCTATAACTTTTGATTGACTCAATGAATTTAATAGCTGTCTTTTTCACGTTAAAGAACTTGACTGAAACTACACTTATGCACATTATCTAGCTTAAATCTGTAACAAGCTAGTCAGCAGACACTGTTAAAGTAGTCAAATTTCGTAAATTTTTGAAATTTTCATGTTTTGCTTGTAAAATTGACAGTGTAATTCCAAGTAATTTCATTCTTTACACCAACATAGCCAATTACAAGGTGTATTTTCATGCTAAGTTTGGTGCATTTATATGACGCAGAAAAGAAGTTACGGACCTTCAATTTTAAATTTTTTCGAATTTTGAAAAATATACGAAGTTTTGAATCTAATTTTTTTGCGAAATAGGCTAAATTAATACAAGTAAAAAAATTGACACATCAGAAATTGTCTAAAAAATATGTAAAATAACACATGAAAAAATTGCAACATCGAGACTTGAGATTTAGTCAACGGAAGTACATTTTTACAGATTTCTGTGAATGAAATTGATGTAAACGCAAAATTTAAGCATACAGAATTTTTGATATTTTAGCATAAAGTAGACACATATGTGTGCCAAATTATCCCAAATTTTGAACAAAATACTTTTAGTAGTTGTCAAGTTTTGCGGACTTTTGTGTAATGTACTTCAGTTCAAAAAGAAATGTTACATAAATGTGACGTAATCTCAAAAAGTGAAAAGCGAAAGGATAAGTTTTGCCATCTAACTTGAAGGTTTTTGACATACCCGTGTGTCATTTTTTTCTTTTTTCAATAAACGGCCGTTGTGACTAGCTACTAATTTGGCTTAGCTAAACATAAAATTTACGAAAAATTGTCGTAACTGGCTGAAAAATATTTTCTGTGAAAATTAAAAATGATTGTTTCAAGCTATTTTAGCAAGCATTTATCTCATAATAATTTATAGTTTCCTAAATTAATATGGGTAGCATAAATTATTGATTGAAAATTAATCAGTAAGTTGTCAAGTGTTACTCCTGCAAAACTGTCGAAAAGGTTACTACCACCTTAAGGGGGAATGATTGACTTTGGGCCATAAAATTTTTCAGGCACGTTTTTAGATCTGTGCTCTTGAAAAAAGGTTGTTCAGCAGTTAATTAGCTTTCGTTTGTGTAGTGTTTTGCAAAAAAAACTTAAAACTCAAGATACAAGAACTGTACTTACGGTCTTTCTGAATACTACAATATAGTTGTCTTGGTTTTCTTAATGCGAATAGATTACTACAGTTTGATAGGACATAACGTGTAGTTTTATTGGACTTAGTTTTTTGACCTGAATTTTAATATGGTACAGTCTCCAAATCGATTTTTAGAAAAATTGTACATGGCTTTTGTTACTTTTGATAACGGTTTTTCGCAGCGAATAGGGACTGCAACTCAGGTTTTATGATCTGCATTAGCCTTTTTGTTTCGTGATAGCTCTCCTCCACGTTATTTTTTTGTGAAATTTGACCTGAACTTAGAAAATATGTCGATGCAGGTGTATCTTTTTTGAAAATGTTGATTTCTGTTTTTGGTGAAATTCTGCAGCGTTTTTAAAATGACCAATTTTAGAAAAACTTGTATATTTTGAGCCAAAACAATTGGATTATCATGAGGAAAGTTACACCTCGGCAATATAGTTACCTACAGTTTAAGCTATAGATCGTAAAAGCATTTACGCTATTTCGGCCGGGCCATCGCTTAGACCGATCGACTATAGGAGTCTCACAGACTCATAGGCTTCCTTATTATGTACTCCTTATGATCGTGCGTTTTATCCCGGTTTTTATTTTGAACTTTCGTCCTGCGGTTTGATGGCTCTTCTCAGGTATTCACTTTCTTTTTTAGGCTGCTTTTAGTTTAGGTAGTTCCTTCTAGATTAGCATATGTATGCATTTGCAAAATTGGTTTATTACAAAATATATATGCTACGCCCTCCCCGAGATAATAATCAATAACATTAAGCCTTTAAACGTAACAAGATAGAATAATGACTGTTTTTATTTAATCTATATACATAAAACCAATCTATACAAAAAATGACTTTTATAACAAATTCAAACAAACAAGCTACAAATTCTTAGTGAAATTTACAAAACAAACAAACAAAGCATAAACAAGTGCAAGAATTAGTATGTACTAAATCTCAGATCTGCAGAGAAAACGAGTAAGACACTTCTCTAGCTGGCTATTATGACAATGAGTCTGTGTTAACATGAAGAATAGAATTATAGGACTTTTAGTCCATCGCATTTTTTAGCAGTCGTGACCTTAAAAGTATTTAAGTTACGGTAAGTTAATACTTACCGTAACGGTTTAAACTTTTGAATCTGAACAAACATTGTATGTCTGACTGAAATGAAAATAACAACATATAAAATAAACATGTTAATTGTTTTTTCTGATTCTTCTTCTTTTTCTTGTTTTCTTATTTTCTGACTTTGCTTCCTTTTTCTAAAAAATACATGCAAAAGATTGTGATTGACTTCATATTCTTAATCAATCTCTACAGCAAGCAGCAAGACTGTTAAAGGTGCTAAACTTAAGGGTTAACGGTGCTGCTGTTAAATAAGACCATTAATTAACTAATTAATTTATAATAATGCATAATTTATTATAAAACTTAATTCATACATTTCATGCGCATTAAGTGATTTAATAAGACTAACGACTAATTTAACTAACAAGCTTTATTGACTTACTGATAGTTTTTATTGATTCAACTTTGGCTGATTTTTTGCTTATGCTTGTGAGCGACAAGTTCTTCTTGATTTTATCTTCAAGTTTTTTAATAGTTTCTTTGGGAGCCACGACGCGTACAGTGTCTTCTAAAACAAACAGTGATATATAACCACTAACAACTGTCGTAAAATAACAGCAGAGGTGAAATAATAACTGAAATTTGACTTAACTACATACCTCATATACTTAATAATGATGTATATATTTTATATATTTAACTTCATATATATTTACTTTACTTTACTTTACTATTTACTTATTTATTTACTTTATATAACAAAATTTTATATATAACTATGCAAGTAACTTTTTATACCTTATAGGTAATCAACAGTGTCAACTTGTGCTGAAGGATAACATTTTAATAGCAGCCTACAACTATAAGTAGTACTGATTAAATTTTTAAATATATTTAAATTAAATGATAATTTTCTTAAACTGTTGTAAAACATGTTTTTGAAGCGGTTGTAGTGGCATTAGCGGCTTTACTCACTAGACATTATCCTGACATAGCGGACTTTAATGGAATGTTTATCTTTCAGCTGAGCGACAATATTTGCAGCTTCACGTTTGCTTGGACGAAGGATACGATCTGCCAGTGTTAATTCCGCCAAGATATCCCTTTCTGAAATAAAAAAAAGACAAAAATATCGTCTGATTTTTACTTACAATTGTTACAATACAATGCATTTTTTTTAAGTCAACGAACGACAGACTTTAGAGACAAGCAACAGAAACAAATATTGCTTGGTGAAAGCAAAAACTTGACTGGAAATTGGAATTAATAGAACGACATTATGTTTTTAAAAATGTCAGTATATTGAAACTTTAAAAATGGATAAATCTATCATCATTCAATTTAAATTCAGTTGAGATTTAAGCCTGACGCACAGCATTGAATCGTTCCGTCCCTCTTAGTTTCGGTATTAATTACACGAAAATTGAAATTTGGATGAAATAAAACTGAAAATCAATAAATAAATTTGAAATTCAATAAAACTGTTTTACCTTTAGGTTCCAGATTTGGATCGTCTTTCTTTCCTGCAGCTGGGCCAAATCCATAGATAAAGCTGATAACAAAAACTGAAAAGCCAAAAAACCAATAATTCATTAATAGAAAGTTTTAAGCAGCAAACTAAGTTATGAATCCAAGGTTTGCAACTGAGATAAAGAACAGTGAAAGTAACTGTATTTATATCTGTACCAAACAAAACAAAAATATAATTCTGAACTAGTAAAATCTGGTAAAAATGCACCATAATTGTGTAGGCAGTTAAAAATTTATGATGTAACTCACTTTCTTTCGGGAATTGTTGTGAAATTTACTAGTAAAATCCAGATTGAACCCTAATTCTCCTGCTTTTTAATTTGATGAGAAATTAAAAGTAACAGTTTTGAGTTTACAATATTACACAGTTTACAATTTTTAAGACTAGTTTTTGTTGTTTTTCAATTTAAGAAAACAAACTTCGATATGTCCAAGTTATTTATAAAATTTCATTTTGGTTTTTAATGAGCGTGAACACTTCACATGCACATATGTAATTTTTATCTAGGTCGTCTGTTTAACAAAGTTTTAAAAAAATTGTTTGACCATAAGTCAAAACAAAACGCGTGGTGATATTGCGAAGATTTTTAATCACTCATCATTTTTAATTATAAATAACAATTTTAATAATCAAAGACAGGCAGTCACAAAGATTACGCCACATGCTGCTTAGCAAGTTTTTGGGGCTCAGCAAATTTTGGTCGAACTAGAGGTAAAAAGGACTGAATAAATTATTAGACTATGAGTCATTGAAATTTACAGTAATCAAAGAACGTAAAACTATGCTATTGTCTAAATTCTGCATTATTTGGTGAGAAAATGACTGACAAAAATGATTGGCAACCGTTAACGCCAGTGTTCCATCAAGGCAGAGCTATTGGCCTAGTACCAGTTCGCAAACCGCCCCGGTTCGCAAACCATCAGTCCCAGTTCGCAAACTTTTTAATTACTTTCCGACTTTTATCAGGGGCGAGGGGCCCCGTTCGCAAACTCTGAGTAGCGGTTCGCAAACTCCAATTTAGTTCGCAATTTAGTCTAATCTAACAGCTAATTTAACAGACTAGTATTAGTATTATTTTTTCTCAGAGTAGAGATGAGATCAGGGCTGGCTTTTTCGGCCCGGCCCGGCCATGATGGAAATTTTGGGGGGCCGGGCCGGGCCGGGCCTCAGGGCCGTAAAGCTCATTTCTATCTCAGAGTTGCAGTTATGTCACGTTAAACTCGTCGAGCATTTGAAGACACTAGGATTACAAAGACAGACAATAGGGATCCCATTTAACGGCTGACGATCATGCCAAAGTCGAGCAATTTGCAACTATTAATTTGAAACATTGGCTGTTGTGGAAATTTATTAAATTTTTGTCGAGCAAATGAAAGTCGAGCACTTGAAAGTCGAGCGAATGAAAGTAGCCAGACCAACACAAAACAAAGATGGCTTAGACTGACAGACAAAAGATTTGCCCAATTGGGTTTCGTTATAGCACAAATGTAAACAAACTGCCTATAAAAAGGTCTCGTTATAGCACGAGTTTCGTTATAGCACACCGAAGAGCATTATAGCACAACAGAGTCTCGTTATAGCACAGCCGAGTCTCGTTATAGCACGACCTAGACCCATTCCGTGGAATGCATAAAGGCAGTCTTAGCTCAGTCTTGCTAAACGCAGTCTAAGGCAATCGTTCTAACCCATGTAATACGTGTAGAATTTTTTGTCACAATGTTCTAAATTACTCAAATAGAACGCCTTAGACTGGTTTTAACGGAAGACTGCCTTTATGCATTCCACCGATTATGTTTGCTCAGTGAACTTTGATCTTTAACAGGTGTGTTGTCAATATGCAAGGGGTAAGAATATTTTTGTAGTACACTTTCGTGTGAGGTCTTTGTTACGTAAAAATAATAAATACGTCGGGTACTAAGATTGCCTACTAAAAGAAAGTTTGCGAACCGGTACTATTTAATAATGTTGAAAAGTTTGCGAACTGGGTCTAAGTTTGCGAACTGGGCCCAAATAATTTGCGAACCGGTACCCAATCGAGCTATTGTTGCAAGAACAAAAAAAAGAGCGTTTCAGGTCTACTTTTACATGAGAGCACAAGTCTCATTGTAACAGTCTCATTGGTCATTACTTTTTAGTGCAGAGTCTAATAAACTATTAAACATTTAATAAGACAAACTGTTAATATATATTATATACTGCCTGTTAATATATTTATTTTAAAATCAAAGGAAACCCTAATTCCCTTACTTCTGAAAGTAACGCGTAATTTTTTTAATATTGACCAAATTTGACTCAACCTTGAGACAAAACAAACAAGGTCTGGCGGCCTGAAACAAGCAATGTACCTAATAGCTTGTTGTTGTTGATATTATAATTATGAATACATAAGTTTTATAATCTAAACTAAATATGTTAAAATCTAAACTATATTTTTTATGTTAAAGGTACAGCCATTTAGTAAGTTTTACTAAACCTGCCCTAATATTTTTGACTGCGACAGTATGAAAACCCTTTATATGAAAAATAAAGGATTTTTAATCCTATTTTTGAAAATTTAGCAGCACGGGGATAATAAGTTTTACTGCTAATTTTTTCAAAATCTGATGCCCCAATTTTTTATTTCTGTAATTTCAACTTTCTAGCATGCGAATGTAACACGAGTTAACTAACCACTGAGAAATTTATTGGCCTAAATTGTATAATTGGACTGCTGCAATATGTTGTGTTTATTTTACGCCTTTTTTGCCCTCATGCGGATCTTCTTGTCAATCTAACTGTAAAGTAAGTATGCATAATAAAACTAAATAAACAAACGAAAATGGAAGTTTAGTTGCATCACAGTTCCTGCGAGGCCAACCAGAAAAACCGAAATTTACTGGAAATTTCATTGGTTTGCACAATTTAATGAACTTTTTATTAACACCAATTTAACTCTCACCTTAACGGAACTGTGACTTTCAAAGGATGACATTTGGAAACATTTAAAAACGAGCTCAATTGGTTTTCCTCACTTTGTTTTATTTTTTGAGCGAAGTTTACATTTTCCGAACGATTCGACAACTTTACAATGCATCGATTTGTGCTACTCGGCCTGTTTGTTTTGTTTACAGTTGTGCCATACAGTTTTGCTTGTGGCTCTGGCAATGGCAAGGACGACTATGATCCAGACCCTAAAGGTACAATCCGGATAAATTAAAATCAAATCGTAATGTTGTTTGGAGAATGAAGCTTTCTATATTCAAGGTCTATACATTATATATTTTTCATTTTACCTTGAATATGAAATATTGGTGTTTGAAAAACTTTGGTTAGTTATTAGACTAAATTTGAAAAACACTTCTCAACAACAAGCTCTTCTGCTGAATGAGGAGCGGTAAAATTGTGAGGTCTGAGTGTCAATATTCCAGTAGAAATATTGAACGCGGCCAGTATTTTGTTGTCGAAAAGAATTTTAATTCCTGATTTTTGCACACATTTACTGCTTGCTCAGTAGCTCTAAAGTATGCATCAAGCAAATAATGCTTGAAATCGGAAAAATCTAACGATCAGGAAGCATAAAAAATTCACATTCACATATGATCGATTCACGAACCTGGTACGCTCTTTTCAGTTGACACTGGACTGAACGAAAACGCAAGAAAACAAAAAAGAAAAAGAAAAAGAAGATAAAATAAAGCTAAACCAATTTTTTGCTTGCGAAACATAGTATCTCAAAAATGCCGAGCTAAAGACAAATAAGGAGCAGCTGCATCAGAATTTAAGTGCACATTTAATCCAAAGTTTTCATGGAGGAGGGTGCTAAATTTCGAGTTCATTTTTCTCGTTGCTTACATGTAATTAATAAATGTGTTAAAATCTTAAACTAGAATACGCACGATAACAAAACCAAAATAAAATTAGATAGTTGAAAACACTAGAAAAGTTAAAAACTGACATGTAAAAATTACAATCAATTTCGCAGAATTTTAATTTTTTTTAAACAAAAATAATTGGCAAAATTTGTCGATCGCGTTAAAAAAAACTATTTTGGCATGAGTAACATGGGAAAGTAAACCCATCATTGCCATTAAACCAATCCTGAAAAGAAGTGTTCCTTTCTGCAAAGCACAAAGAGTGCAGGTGCCGTGACCTCAGCTGCTACGAATCCCTTTGTCGGCTTTAATAAAAATGTTCAGTCATTGTAGCCAGTTTGTCAAAATTTGACAACTAACGAAACGAACAAGCCCAATCTGCGGCAAAACCTTCAGTAAGTATTAAGAATTACGTTCAAGTAAGCTGACCAGCAGGTCAGCTAAAACCTGTTGTGCAGCAGATAATTATCTTATTGTAAAATGTGTATGCAAAAGTTCAATGCGTTTTTATGCAATCTTACAATAAGTTATTTATGCAAAAACTTTAAGTAGAACTTTAAGTAAATCTTGAAAAACTTTTCATTATCTTACAATAAATCTTGTAGATTTATCTTACTACAAATCTTGTAGGAATGGGTTGTTTTGATGAGTGAGAAGTGTATTCATTCTTTCATGACCATTAAATGACTACATTTCACAGGAAATATAAGATGCTGAATTATCTGGTCAAAATGTACAAAATGTCAAAATACACAAAAATGTCAAAATGTCAAAATACACAAAATTATCTGGTCAAAATGTACGTAAACCTACAAATAAAAATATGAAAATCGAAAATTTTACTTACATATAAATTTCATGTACGACGTTACCGAGGTGAGGTAAACCGTTAATGACTGGTCACGCTAACTATTCACTATCACTGTTTCAAGAGACACACCTTTAGCAACATGGAATTTGTTGATAAATGGTAAGCACCCACGGTGCTTAAACGTATGAGATTCTTGATTTGAATTTAATTTTATTGCAAATTTTCGTTTTTTATGTTTAGACCGACAATTGGCTCCGTTTTACATTTTAGTTGAGTCCGCTTGGTATCGACTATTTGTATGTGGCCGGTTAGCTCAGTTGGTAGAGCGTCCGATCCGTAAACGGAAGGTTGGTGGTTCAACTCCACTTCGGCAGTTTCTTTTTGAATATTTTCGACCTGACATTTTGGTCTTTAGGAAGAATACAGTCGATTAAGTTAAGAGAACCTGCACAGAATTAAGCGACGAATACACTGTAAATCTAGGTGACACACGCACATACACACATGAGCTGACGTTACACACACAGACAGACGCAATTCTTGCACAGTTTAGTGTTATGACGCCAAAATCAAAATTAAAGACCTGTTGTGCTGTGGCACAACAGGAAAAACTAAAATAGCTGAAATGAAGGAAAACGAAAGGAAAACCAAAAGAAAACAAAATAATTGCAAAAGGAAAAGAGAGCGTAAACTGCATCATTTGTCGTTTATTTGTCGTCATTTAATTACAATATTACAATTACAATACTCAAATACAATATTTATAAAAAATACATTTTTCATGTATTTAGAACTGTTCAATTACTGGGTTCAACTTAACCCAGTCCAAGTATGTACAGCACGTGATGGTATGTACCTATTTATGTACATAAATATAGAAGTTTTTATGGTGTGGGGGGATAGTAGAAAGGAGGAAAAAGAAAACACAAGCCAAAAAAAAAAAATATGAAAAGTGCTTTTTTATGATTTTAATTTTTTGCATTTTAGAAGGGGAAGTGCTGCTGGAGCTGACCACAAAAGATTCAGTGTTGCAAATGAATGAAGAACAAGAGCAGTATATAGTTTCCCAGATGGAACGGAAGTATGGAAAGGGCTCGATCAAACATATCCGAGTCACATCGTGTAAGCGAGATGAAGCCATAAAAGCTTATTGATTTTTATTTTCTTTTGAAATTAAAAGGTAGCAATTAGGGCAAAAAAGTCAAACCAATTTCATTTAAGTTAAAGTTAAAGTATGTTAAAGTAAAGGCCATTGCTTCGATTTAAGTTAAAGTTACAGTTAAAGTAAGGCTCAGGCATCAATTTAAGTTAAAGTTAAAGTAAGCCGAAAATCAATGAATTTCATATAACTTTTTTGAAAATAACTTTAACTTAAAGTTAAAGTAAGGTTGTTTTAATTTAAGTTAAAGTTACAGTTAAAGTAAGACCTCTAATTTTTTTTGGAGTTCAAGTTAAAGTTAAAGTAAGACCCCTAACTTTTTTAATTTCAGTTAAAGTTAAAGTTTAACTTTTTTGCCCTAGTAGCAGTCACGTTCACAGTCTTACGCAATCCTATGCCTATACTATATTTTTCACTCTTATTGCATCAATTTTATTTTATTTTCAGCGAAAACGGTGAACATCATCACTACGAAGAAAACTGCCAAAAAAATTAAAAAAACGGTCAAAAGCGAAGATCTTTATATCAAAAGCACACGAGAGAAAAGAACGAAAGTCGTTACAGTTACAACTATCAGTAAGTCAATTTCAACATTTAAGAGAATATGCTAAACATGTTGTCACAAATGTTAACCAAGAATACGTTGGCTTTTTTGTCCACTTAGAGGAATGAAGTTGTTTTAGTCGGAGTTCAGGAATGGATATCCGACTGAACGGGTTGAAATACGCTAGCTATTTATACTGACGGCTCAGCATTGTCCCAGTAGCTCAAATGGTATCTCTCTGGTCTGCAGATCTAGAGATGGGTTGTTCGCATCTTCTCTGGGCTGATGCTGTCTGGTAGATGTCGCACAGGATGATAGCGTGCACAGGACACAGAATTTTACCCCCCCCCACCCCTAGTCGCTATTTGCGCTATTTTCGCTATTATTGTGTCCAGTTTAAAAACATATATATGTTTTAATTTAAATTTTAATTCAATATTGTAGAGGACGGCGGTGGAGATTCCGACGGTTCGGGAAGTTCGAATGGCAGTTCGGGAGATAAATCAAAGAAGTCCAAAAGCAAATCAAAAGATAAATCTAAGGACAAATCAAGTAGGTACAAACTTACAAAAATTATTTTTGTTTTTGCATTATCTCAATAGTTATACATATCGGACATTGTAGCATATAAGACATTGTTCATATTGTACCATAAATATGTTCTTGTAATATGGTATCAACATATCGGTCCCCTAGAACAACAACCGGCTAACTTACAAAAAATTGAAAATGAGAAAATCGACTTTAAAGTTTGCAGCATTTTGATCCAGCATTTATTCAACCATTTTTTACAAGCAGTAGCTTAAATTAAACCTCAACTTTTGTTCTATTTTTTGTAAAATTTCAACAGAAAAACTTTAACTGACAATTTTTCCAAAGCAATCTTAAAACTCTCATCTGCAGTTGGCCGGTTGTTGCAGCACAAATTTTACACATGTTTGATGGTTTGGCCGGTTGTTGCACTGACACATACATGATGAAGATCAACAGTTAGCCGCTTTCTAACCTGATGCACCAAGAATTTACGCTGACATCATGAATGCTCTAATTTGGCACAGACATAGTAGAAGGTACTCTATAATGAGTTTCGAAAAAATTATGGCGCTAACTGCTGTAACTAAATAGTATTTCACCAAATTCAACTTGTACGAAAAAAGTGCAACAACCGGCCAACTGAAAAGCTGCTCTATCTTCGCACAAAATGCAAGTTTACGCACAAAATTAGCAACACTAGATAGAGCATCATCGATTGTACAAAAGTAGCTACTTTACTCCATTTTTTCAAAAAATGAAGTTAGCCGGTTGCTGTTCCAGGTGACCGATATTAACTTTGTTGTTTAACTTTACAGTCCAAATCGAACACATGATTGTCTGCAAAATACAGTTTTTACACCAATGTTCGATTTTTCATTTCTTCGACTTTACCACCTGTTGCGAAACACGGGCTAGCATACCCCTTTTTATCCAGATCATACGTTATATAGGTACTTACCAGCAAGAAAGCAATTATATAATCCAAAGAGTATGTCAAACTTGGTATCAGTAAGATGGCAGTATAATTAACGCATTAGTGCCGTACAGTATTAGTTAGTTATGTATTTAGAAAGCAACAATGGTAATGGAAATGGCAATGGCAACTCTAATAGAAAAAAGAACGAAGATCGCTGTAAGTTTTGTCTTTTTATTCATTTTTTACTGCATTATTGCACTTTTTCTTTCGTATGTTCCGTAACCTCGTATTTTTTTATATTTCGTATTGTTTTTTTGTTGTAAGTCTTGAATTTTCGTCTTTCATGTTTTTGTTGTTTTACATTTTTTGTATTATTTCTATTGTTGTAATTTTTTTTATTTCCGCATTTGTGTTGGTTATATTTTTAACTTGCAGATGTAGAAGAAGCTGAATTCACAGTATCTGGAGGAAAACTGACGAAATCTTCATCTGAATCAGGGAACATTGAAGAGCAAATTATCGAGCAGCTAGAAATCAGCGACAAATCGATGATTAAAAAGGTCGAAGTCAAATCAGGTGAGATTCGTTCAAATTTTTTATATCAAATAATTCGAATAAGCTGTATAAGCCTGTAAGCTTCAAAGTAGGAAAATGAAGCGCCAGAGCTAATTTTAAAGGGTCAGAGAATTTACTGAAAGCTTGGCTTAGCTAATCGTGCAGCAATTGCAGTAATTACCAGTAAATATAAAAAATCAATCAATAGAATTGGACATTTTCACATACAGATCCGCAGGCTAATTTTAAGAGATGCCTTTTATGGTAGTTGTTCACAAATTATATCATTATTAAATTCTGAGTTTCAGTATGGGAATAAAAAGGTCTATTGTGTGAACGTCTTTGTGCAAGTCGCAATCCAATTATATTTGTACTCTTGTACCTTTATACTTTATACTGAACCTGTATCTACTTAGATTAAACTGTATAATAAATATACACAATAGCAAAAGATGCTAGCAAATTACTGCTATTTGCTCGAGTTATGCGCGGAAAATCAGCTTGAGATGTTTCAAGAAGATACAGCCATCCGGGCCCATTTTTTCAATAAAAAAGTTCTCCGTTTCGAATCGCTCAGTTTAATACACGGAGACCATTTAAACGGAAAGCCTTGAACGGTGAACATTTAAACGGAGAACTTAAGGTGGCAGTTGTGCAGCTTTTTTTGATGAGCTGTTACTCGGTTGTCTTAGAAGCTATTTATTAGCGGTTTTTTGCATTTTAATGACCAAAAATGGTACCGTAAGCTCATGAATTTGTTTTGTTGACAATTTTGACAGTTTATCCAAAAGACGCTGTGAAAAATCTCAAATTTTGCATTTTTTCATGTTTTTGCGCTATGTTTGAATATGGAAAGAATATGACTTGATGAAGTTTAATTCCAATTTAGTCTAAATTCACTAGTAGGTGTTTCAATACGTGCATAGTTTCATTTGGATAAGTTTTCAAATTGCTTCAGTACTTTAAATCTAAGCTTCTAAACAGAACTTTTTTGAATTTCGTAAAACTTTATGGCTTGAGAAAACAAAAAGTACAATGCCTATCAATAATTGCAAAAAAAGGAATCTAGACATTTTAGTTTTCTTCATTTTGGTTAAATATTATGAATATAGACTGCACACATAATCAGCCAATTGACACTTTCGAGTACATGATGCACATATCTTTTAGTGTAATGAACTCGTATGCGTTGCCATGGCAACCATGGCAATAAACTCTACCACTATTGTCTAAAGTGACCTATTGTCTTCCAATATGACCGCTAATACATGCAAACGACAATACGGAAGCTAGGTAAAATGAGTATAAAACATCACGTCTTTTTTTTATTTTCGTCATTCATTCATTCATCATTTTTGAGCGTTTTTTGTCAAAAATGGGGGTGATACTTTTCAGAGCTCATAACCCTGGTTATATAACAGTTGGCAAAATGAGTTTTGACACAACACTGTAGTACGACTTTATCTAGATTGGTGCCGAGATTTGAAGATATAAGCTAATATATTTTAAGTTAATTTTAAGTTAATATTTAAGCTTAAATTTTACATCACATCATTTTAAATTGAAAATCGGAGTTAAATTCAGAAAGTGTCAATTTCCTGAAAACAGATGCAGTTAAAATTGCGTTTTAACGTTCCAAACTGATCTTAAGTAAAATATCTAGATCTAGATTCCTTTTTTAATTTAGTGAAAATCAATACTGTTTTTGAGAAAAAGTTATTTAAAAATTACGAAATATTGTAAAAATTGGCAAAAAATGTCAAAAACACTACTTTTTTGTTATAACTATAGTGTAACTGAATATAAAGAACCTATAATTTGCCCATATGTTTGCCTAAAAATGCCTCATATGTGTGCCAAATTTCATAAAGTTAGCTGTGGGTTAGAGCGAATCGCGACAAAAACTGCACATACGAAACTACCACCTTAAACGGAGAACATTTTTTTCGAAAAAATGGGCCCCGATGTGTTGAATTAAATTGAGCATGTTATTCTAATGCTGCATAGTTCAGTTATCATGGACAGCCAACTTCCCTCAGCACTTGCTGATCATAACAGCAATAATGTCTTGTTTTTCAGCCAACAAGGTTGTGATCAAGGCACATTATCACATCATTCGTATGCTCACCCAGAATACCAACGCCGAAACTCTCACCGTCACTAACCTCAGTGGGGAAGATTGTACATTCACCAGTTACAGAATGAAAAACTAACTGCGTCACCCGCGTTTTATTTCATTGTTATTTCTCAAACTAATGCGAAATGTGATTTTTTACTTTTCTCTGACTGTAGTTTATAATTATATTGTAAAAATTAAATACATAGTAGCAGTTGGACATTACCCAATAAAATTTATTGTATTTTCTGCAAGTGATCTAGGTATTTGTAATTTCATTTTGTTGTTAGCATCGTAATTATGTTTGAGAACGAGTTAAGTTGACAAAGTAGAGTTGACATTTGACCTTTATATCAGTGAAGCATACTTTTTAGTAGATTGATGACGTATGTTTGCATGAAACTTTGCGCATAAATTATAACAATAATTGTAAGAACCTATCATAGCTGTTTTTGTAATATTCTTTTTTCTCGATTTAGGGTAAAACGGGGTAATATGGGCAGAAATTTGCCCCTTTTTGACCATATTACCCGAACCACCATATAATTTTTTACTGGTAATAAGTAGATAGCTCATTTTTACAGCATCAATACTAGTACCTATGACCTGCACACTTGTCAAGTATAAAGTTAATACTCTTTGTAAAACAAAAGTTATTAATCGCCAAACTTTATCTGGTATTATGGTCAATTTAGGGTTGTACGGTCACCTGCGTTGGGTATTAATAACTCATAATTAATTAAGTTCTCCGGTTTAAAATTTACGTCACGTATAGTCCAGTTCCCCGTGTTTCTTACAGTGTAAAAATTATAGCAATAGCTTACTTATAGGAGAGTATTCAGCCTGTCAAACTTTACATTTTTTCCGACGTTAATTTTCTGCCCAAACGCACGAAATCGAAGTAAATCTACGCGTCGTTGATTTAAATTGCTTATATTTCACATTTCAGTTCAGAATTTTGACAGTCATATCTACGATAGCTGAGGTATTTTTTTGCAAAGAACCAACCCATTTCGTTGGTTGGTTTGCAGTAGTCAGGCGGTCAAAGTCAAAAGTCACCGTATTACCCCAAGTGACCGTATTACCCCGATTTACCCTATCACTTACGATCTTTTCTCTTTACAAAACCAGTCTCGTTTTGTTCAGACATTTTAGTCTGTTGCGCTGCCCTTAATAAATGGCTTGAACTTGAAGTTATAATGACGTGCAATCTACTAAATTGCCAAGAAAGGTGCAGCTTTCCAAAAATTTGGCAGTTGAAACTAATAAATGATAATTGTTAATATATTTGGTTGGAAACTATAAAATTGAAAACATTTTTGTTGGTTTGACTGTTGAACATTATCTAGTTTAATTTTTCTTACAGCTTTTTAAGACTAGGTATTTACACTTAAAGTCAAGGCTAAAGTTAAAAGTCTAAGGCTAACCAAACATTATTGTAGAAAACTGGCAGCAATTTTTGAAAATTTTATTGAGTTCTGATAATAAATAAGTAAATCAAGATATCACAATCTCAAACATACAGCAGCAGCACCGCAGGGTCAACACGTAACCTCACTCAAAGAACAGGTATCCCAAACTACCGTAAGGACTGTGCTACAGAAGAACCTGCCTTATCCTCGAGGATCTATTAGGTCCTTTAGGGACAACGCTTTGCCATTTTCGGTGCGAAAACACCGTTAACCGACTGAAAGCTTTAATGATAACATGTCACGACATGCATCGATAATAAAGTTTTAGGATTTGGATTTCGGAGTTTGGACTAACCCAAAGTAAAAACTAGTGGGAACTGGTCGGTGTGGTAAAATCATACTCGATTAATTAGGTAGCAACGAAACTGTTTGACTGAAAAGTGATTTAGATTATCTGGTTAGAAAGTTGTTTTCAAATAGTTTGCTGAAGCTACCTGCGTCAAGTTACGTTGTTTTGGATGGAACTTTGATATTTTTAGGAAATCTCATTTTTTAAAAACAGAATTAATTGAATTCACAACCTAATTTTTGCCACAAATAGAATCGGTCAAATAAACTTCATGTCTAATAATTTTAAAGACGAAAAAAAAATCTCTGAATTTTGCACCTACAGTAGCGAAAAGAATAGCTTTTGACTATGAAGAGTACAGCGAGTAGTCGCAGAAGTCATGCCAATTAAAGTAAATTAAGGAAGTGATGCATCTATTTTTTCAGGCTTTAAATTCAATATAATTCAGTTTCAATGTTGTGATCACCGTTCAAATTGTTTCGATCAATTCAAAATTTCAACTACGAACATTTTCAACGACGAACACTTTTAACGACTAACACTTAGTTTTGATAAATCTGGCTTAGGTATAGTTATATATGTTTGTTTAAGTTTCTCTGCTGCTCTTTAAGTCTCTCTTATCGGTATCGATAATTAGATCTCTCCTATTCCAGTTATGTGGCACATACATATGTAATGTAACCTTTATCCGATATGCAAGTTGCACACTACATAACGGACTGAAATAAACTTCTTTAATTCAGTAAAAAATGGCTGCTGCATACAAGCATCATTAGTATCATCATAAATATTATGATGACTGTAACAAGAAAAAAAAGGGGATTCTTACTGATAAGGGGCCGCGTAAAAACAGCATCAGCATTTCAATGAACAGCTTGTACAACATAATGATTATCTACCCAAGAATACTCATATACTCATTAATTACATATCAAACCAATAAATTTTCAGCTACCTTAGAATTTGTTAACAATTGAAAAAAATGAAAAAATAGGTTACAAAATAAAGACCCATTTAAAAAATGGTTTTAATGTTTAGACACAAATATTTACTTCTTGGGAATTTTTAAATAAACGCCGTGTATATAAAGGTATTTTATGTCAAGAACTTTTGTATATAATCAACTTGTTTCAAAACTTTATTAATTACGAATTTATTTTGGTCCACTTTTTTAAATTTAAGAGTGCAACCACCAATGATTAAAACAAACAGACCTTGGTTGCAAAAACTGCAAAGCAGTAGCAAGTATCAAATAATTAAACCGTTAAACTGTAATAACCCGGATTTCTTCACATTACAATATTTCCGTGATCTTACTGTAACACTCACCACACCATGACGTGATGTAACTTAAAGTAATACTATGATATTTTTACAAAAGTTTAACATCGTTACCGGAACTTCACTTCTTTGTTAATTATACTTCAAAACATTACAGTTCACAGATCCTTATTACGTGTTTTGCAAAATTTGCAAAAGCAAACTTGCAGTACTGTAGAAAACTGTCAACTTTAATCTAATCACACTTTTTTATTACGGCTCTGACGCAGTGAGCAGGAAATTACCTAGAAACGATCATTGCAGTGCCTTAGGCCACGTTTTAGTTGTGCTAAGAAATCATTTATATTTTGTCAAAGGCAGGGGAGAGTCAGTTTACTATTCGACTTTACGATTAACGACAGACGTTCTTTGCAAACCAATCTCAACATGAAGCTATACTTAACACTTGGCTGTCTATTGCTGATATCAGCGCCCTATGCCTGGGCTTGT
Source organism: Trissonchulus sp. WLG1_4 (assembly GCA_030248245.1). Taxonomy (NCBI): domain Eukaryota; kingdom Metazoa; phylum Nematoda; class Enoplea; order Enoplida; family Ironidae; genus Trissonchulus; species Trissonchulus sp. WLG1_4. Next base: position 17,279 of record JASANF010012478.1, on the reverse strand, counting down.
GGCTCGGGGTCCGGAAAGTCCGCCGATGGAAGTGACCCGTCACCCAAAGGTCAGTTGGAACACTGTTAGACCTATCATTTTTTATCTTTCGAACGTCAGATAACGTAACACTATTTTGTAATATTATAGTCCTAATAGTGTGAACTGCAATATGCATTATGTATTGTCTAAGTCGGTAATAGGCTCGTAGTCGTATTGGTAAATAACTAACTGCTCTCGGCTGAACTAAAATGGGTTTCGCTTCGCAGTACTCAAAAGCTTGGGTTAACTCATTTGTGACTCTTAGCTTGTCTGTCAAAACATGCACAAGGTTTTCTTCAAAAGTATATGAACTTTTTGAAATATGTCGAAAGTTTCTCAGTTTACTGGATACATTGCCAAAACCTTTTTATTGTTTTTACAACTTAACTTTTTTAGCATTTTCCTATCATTTATCAATGCAATTTACGAATTCATGCTAAGGTATGCTACGCATAAGCTTGTACTTCCATAAAGTAAATTGTTTGTAAGTCATTGTACATACAAACGCACCACTAGGGATGTTTTCAGTTAACTGCTAACTGATTCATTTTCAGTTAAAGTTAAGCAGTTACAGTTAACTGATAATAACTGATAACTGAACTGCTCTGATTTTGAAAAGCAGTTAAAAACTGATAACTTAACTGCACAGTTCCTAAAAGCAGTTAACTTAACTGTAACTGAACTGCTTCGGTTGTAAAAAACTGATTGAAATCAGTTAACTGATATTCTTTTCAGTTACATGCAATAACTGAAAATCATTTTCAGTTATGCGTCGAAACATGCATAAAATCCTTTGTGGCGTTCTGCTTGTTTTCTTTTTGCAATGATTTTTAAGTTTTTTGACTCTGTAGAATTGTCGCTAAAAGCATTGAAAGGACAAAACGCCAATTAAATGAATGATCAGACTTGAATTTCCAGTTTAGAACCACTTAAGGTTCTGCCTGTTATTTTATTTGATTCATTGTTTTATGTTTTATTCTATTCTGGGCATTGCTTTGCACCCATTCTTCCAAGAGTTCATGTCATTTACAGTTGCAACTTGGCAGTTGTTACAGAAGTTTAAAGTTTTCGTTTTGAAATAAATGTTTGATCCCATGTTGACAAGAGGTTTTTTGTTTTGAGTAGATTCAAATAATAGTTAATAATTAGAAGTTAATTAAGTTATAATTTAGTAGAAACTACGTGAAAACTTTAGCAAATATCGGGATTAGTGGAAAAAGAAACCAGCATTTTTAAAGAAATAACTGAAAATATTTTCAGTTAAAGTTATCAGTTACAGTTAAGTTAACTTAACTGTAACTGAACTGATTAAAATTTTGCAAAATTAACTGATAACTGAACTGATTTAATTTTAACCTAATCAGTTAACTGATTAACTGAACTGATTAAGATTTCGATAACTGAAAACATCCCTACGCACCACCCTTTCATGAATTTGCAATGCACAATGGTTTGATATATATACCAGTGTGTACCAACCTACTAGTTTATCTAAAACTAAGAAATATGACTAAAACACAACAAGCATTCACTTCAACGCTATACACTTTACAAAACTCTCAGAGTGCTAATTATTTGAGCCCACACTAGACGTATTATACGTGTATGTTTTAAGAAGCTTTTTTCTATACAGTGAACGTTACTCACATTATGCTGATAACTTTTGTACTAGGTGCTTTTCACGTCAGCGATTAACATGCATAGCAATAATTGTGCCCTTAGAAGACACTGTGTTCAAATTTCAAAATTAATTAATTAAATTTCAAATTAAGTAAATTAATTGTTGTTTTTACTTTAGAGGGAGAAACTCTGACAGAATGCAAAACCGAAGAAGCCGTTCTCGAGGTTTCCGAAAAAGAAGAGCAGAATATCGTTTCACAGATGGAAAAGGAATTCGGTAGCGGATCAGTAATCTATATCCGGATTACCAGTTGTAAGTTATTTTCACTCGGTACACTTGTTGTAAATGAGAATTAGGGCCTACCAGACTTGGACGCTGTGGTGCAGTGGTTAGCATTTAGGACGTTGATGCGAACGAGTCTTTAGTTTCTTTTTTTCAAATTGGGGCTATCCTCTTGCTTTCAACACAAGTTACCAATCAGATCGACGAAAATCACCTTATTACATTCGGAGCTAACTAAAATAGTGTTTTTCTAATAGTTAATCTAATAGTTAATAGTCTAATAATCTAAAATAGTTAAAATTTTCTAAAAACTATTTTCTATTTGATATTTGTAGGCAACGATCACTTATACTTATGCACATACTCTCAAAATTAGATCAAAGGAAAACCAGAAACAGATACATATTTAGCTCTACATTAAGCAGCCCATTAGTTCAAGTTCAAACTTTCTCAAGCAATATTTTGATTTTAATACCTTGCTTTTAAAGATTTTGAGGTGTTTTGGTTACACTGAAGTATTTAAGAAGAATGAGTTATCCTCATCATTGTCAATCAGTTTATTTAGGTCATGCACAATGACTTAGTAGTCTAATTAGGGATTTTTTCAAATTAATCATTGAATACGAGCTCAAATGACACATATTAGTTTACTTAGTCTCATTACTCATTGTTCCAATCGTTTTAAGTATTCTATGATTTTTTGCTGTTTTTTTAGCTGACACCATCCGTACGATTACTTCTAAGGAGGTTGCCGAAAAGATTGAAAAGATGATCGAAGAAGAGAGCATGACGATCACTACCGTTTCCGGCAAAGAAACCAAAGTCATCTCCATCACTACTATTGGTTAGTTTTATATCTTCGCATCTGGGTTCTTTTTCATGCTGCTTACTGAAATCAAAACGGATGTCCGATTTTATTAGTTTCTGATATTAGTTGCAACTTTGTTTCATATTAGATTTATTTAATTTTTAGATTTTTTATTTAATTTAACATGTTTTTTGTTTCAGAGGAGGGCAGCGGTGAAGGAGGCGGAGAACGTAAGATAAATTTTATATAGTAGATTTTTAAACTTTAATGTTGAAACAGTAAGCTCAAGCAGGGTTCATAAGAGAATATTAAACGCAACCGTTGTTTAACCAATTTAAGTTTTGTTCAAGTATGGTTAAGTTAGAAAAAAAAGAGATCATGACGGAGTGCAATAGAGTTATGAACAAAAATCACGCTTAACCACCATAACTAAATAATAAAAAGAAGTTTTTTGTTATTAGCATGTTCATGTTTTTAAATTATTTTTTTTCAATTTAGAGCAGACAAGTGAATGCACAGTGTCTGAAGAAAAGTTGGAAGAATCGTCAGCGGAAGAAGAAAATATTAAGAAACAAATGGCTGAAATGCTCGGAGTTGAAGAATCTGAGTTCAAGAGCGTTAAGGTTACCTCAAGTGAGTAAATTCCTTCCTAGTACATATGTCGCAAAACTGCAACAATTAAATAGTTTTTAATATTATTAAAAATTTAATATTTTAGTTAGTTTTTTTCCAGAAAAAGTGTCTAGAATAAATGACACTCATGCAAAAGTTTTCTCTTCAGGAGAATCAAAAATAAACTTAAAAATAGTATCAAAAAACCTCGACAAATTATTATTATAGAAAATCATTAATATACAAAAAAACGTTATTTTAGTGAGTCACCATATGTTCTTTGTACATGTTGTACATGTGTAGATAGATAACTATTAGAACCACTTCGCCAACCAAAATTGTAAGTTTAAACTGTACCTTCAATAAAAAACTAAGCGAAATAGTTTGTTTCAGAGAAGACCATTGTGACCGTGACCAGCAAAGAGATCACCGAAAGGATTGTAGAAATGGTCGAGAGCGAGACTGTCACCATCACAACCGTGTCTGGCGAAACGGTCACCGTGGAAAGCATCGAAATCATTGGTCAGTATTTATTTATTCTATTAGATGAATAACTAAAGACTATTCCAATTAACGCATTCACAGACGATTGAGCGAAACTCTAAATTGAGAATAAGAGACGAAAAAGCATTACAGTTTTATGAGTAATCATTACAAAACAAGAAAAAGTGAAAAATAATTATTAGTTTATGACAAACAATTTAACCAAAAAAAGCGTAAACAATAGTATGAATCGAACTAATTTAAATTTTACAGATAATTCTCATTTGTTTTTTGTTTTAGAAAGCGAAGAAAGCGAAGGAGGCGAAGGCGGCAGTAAGCGATATAGTTGATTAGTAGTATTGTTACCAGTACAAGTTAGAAGTAGTTGAAGTCAAGACAAGCTTGCCAGGTGACGTTACTTGTACTGATGAGAGCCAGAGCAGCATTAAATTGCTCTATTTGCCAGTTTAAATACATTTTTAACAAAAATTCACGGAATTTTCAATATACAGCAGTAGACGTGCATATGTACATACTAGCAAACAATTTTGAACTTTTATGCCAAATAAGCATAACACTGCATCAACCAAGCATATTACACTTTTCATAGCACTCACAAGCGCTACTTGTGAATTTTTTGGGCGTTAAAATCACTCACTGTTGTGCCATTTGACTTAATTAGACTAGTTTGAACGTAGTCTGAGTATTGACTAAGTCTAGGTGAGACTCTAAGTCCAACTTTTGTAATGCCAGCCTGTGGCATTGTAGTTTGGGACTATGTATGAGAGCCATTTTTAGGCGGTGGAAGCAGTGGAAGTGGCAGCAAGAGCAAGGGCAGCAAGAGCAAAGGAAGCAAGAGCAAAAAAAGCAAGAAGAGCAAGGGTAGCAAGAGCAAGGGCAGCAAGAGCAAGGGAAGCAAGAGCAAAGGATCCGGATCCGGCTCTGGCTCTGGAGAGGGTGGCGAAGGTAAGATCCACTGGTTATCAAGTCGAGTCCTCAATTTGCTTATTACTAACAATTTTAAAAGTCAGAACAACTCATAAGAACATTTCTTTTTCCTACATAGCTTAGGACTTTAGCAAATTCAAAATATGTTATCAACGTTAAACCAAATTTGATAAAAATTTTTCTTTCCGGGTAAAAATTTAGTTTGATATCATATAGCTCTTTTTTAGAACAAACCAGCGTGTGCACAATGTCAGAAGAAAAGTTAGAAGAATCGTCTGAGGAAGAAGAGAGCATCACCAAACAAATGTCTGAAATGCTGAGCGTGGAAGAATCAGAATTCAAGAGCGTCAAGGTTACCTCTAGTGAGTTTGAATGTATTTTGAAGTGTGTAATTTTCTGCTAATTTGTTCCGCAAGATCTCGCAATTTGGGAAAGTTAAAATTCGAAATCGAACAAAATAGAATAAAGAACAATATCTTTCATTTTGAATCTTTCATTTTCTAGTTTGTTATTCTTTTCTAACCACAGACTGCGTTGACCAAATTTTTTTAATTTAAGAATAAATGTATTTTTCAGAGAAAACCGTCGAGACCGTGACCAGCAAAGAAATCACCGAAAGAATCGAGGAAATGGTTAACAGCGGCAAAGTGACCATCAAAACCGTTTCTGGCGAAGAAGTGAAAGTTGAAAGCATTGAAATCATCGGTGCGTTGAATTAAAAATTATGTTTATCTCGTTTAGCTTGAAACTCTGAGAAGCAAATCTGAAAACGTTGCGTTGAAAATCTGCTATCACTTCAATATTAGGTATGCGACAACGAAAGTCACATTGTGCGTCAACACGCATTTGGCTTGTTTTGCTTGTCCGTCATACGCTAAATAAATCATATGGTGTAGTTTCTGGCTTCAAAATAGTGGTTGAGTCAAAGAATCTGTTATTGTAAACCAAAAATTCCTCTTTGACACGGAAGATGCTAGGTAGTCTACTTTCTTTTTAATTTCAACAAAAAATGCTTTGCCAACACTACCACATTAAGTAAACTTATTACAGGTGAAAATAAAGAAGAATACCATGTTTTTGTAAAACATTTTTTACTGTTTCAGAAGAAGGAGGTGAAGGCGGTCAAGGCGGTGAATCCACCGATGGCGGTGGCGGTGGAGGCGGTGGAGACGGTAGCAGCCGGTGTACGTCGTGTTTTATTTTAATAAACACTCGATTTCAACTATGACAATACTGAAATAATGCTCAAGAATTTTATTAAGGTTGCATCAGTCAACAAAACTGAATTTGTTTTGAAGTTTTTTATTGAAGTACGCTTATATTTCGTAGAATAGATAATGGTTTTTAATTGCTCAGCAATGAAGGAAGAATAAGTACCTACAAGCGCACTCATTCTCACTAATCAGTTGAACTGTAGATTCAATGACAAACATGAGTCTATATGAATCAAATAACACACATTTTATAAACATTGGCAACATAAAGTTTATTAACGTTAGGCACAAGTTAAGTATATATTATGTAAAAAAACTTTAATGCCTGTTCAAGGTTTATTATTCAACGCTAGTTTTAATCATTCCAGACACAAAAGAAATCCGTTGTCATGTAGAGGGAGCTGAGCTTCAAGTCTCCGAGGAAGAGAGTGAACATATCAAGAAACAGATCATGGAAAAACTCCAGATCACCGAAGAATCACTGATCGAAAGCTGTGAAGTCACTTCATGTAAGACCTGGATCTTATTTTCTCAACGTTCATCCACAAATATTACCATAACGTGAACTCGAGTGAACAAACCCATACCTTAGATTAGCTGTTTAAAGTCAAGAAAAGCTACCTGTTGCCTAGTTTTTGAATCTGTTTTTTACCCATATCTTTGTCTTGTCTTGAAGTTATGATTGAGATCTGAGTCAAACCTGTTGCATAAGTGAGCTGTACTTTTCAGACGAGATCACATCATGTTTAGCTGAAGCAGTTGCAACTGCTTTAAAATACCGAAGTCTGTTTTTTATTACTAGTTTGTAGTTTCTGTTATTTCTTCAGCGAACGAGGTGGAGATTAAGTGCAACTACATCGTCTACCGTCTGTTGACCAAGAATATCAACAACAAACCCATCGAAATCGAAAACTTGGCCGGCGAACCTTGCACACTCAGTGGGTGGCAATAGACTCAAACATTTGACCTCTGATCCTTAAGAAATTCTGTGACATTTGTAGATTTCCTTTTAGTATTTCCTGTTGCATATGTGCAGTTGATATAAACGTTTGCAACCTGTACGTGATGTTAGAGCTTAACATATATATATAAATAACAATTTCATAGTTTTTTCACTAACTTTTGTGATTCAATGTAACTGCATACATGTAACGATGTATTTTTCACAGTAGTTGTGTCAAGCAACAATAAAGCCTGATAAAATTTTGACTATTTGTTGACCTAAGGACATGTTACTATCATGACAGACGAATTTGTTATATTTTAGCTCTAATGACCGGTTAAAAATGATAGGCGAGTGTGTGAAGTTCAATAAAAGTGTGTTATTTCATATACGCATTTGTGTGCAAGCTATATTCTTCAAAATATAAAGGCATTTATACTGACAGCTCAGCATTGTCCCAGTAGCTCATATGGTAGCTTGCTGGTCTGCAGATCTAGAGATGGGTGGTTCGCATCTTCCCTTGGTCATTCCTTCCCCCTCTGCTTCTTGACGTTTAGTAACCGTGTAACCGTTTAGTAACCGTGTAACCGGTTAGTAACCGTGTAACCGTTTAGTAACCGTCTAACCGGTTAGTAATCGTGTAACCGTTTAGTAACCGTGTAACCGTTAGTAACCGTGTAACCGTTTACACGGTTAGTATCCGTGTAAACGGCTACACGGATACTTAGCGTGTAAACGGTTACACGGTTACACGGATAATTAGCGTGTACACGCGGTTACTAGCCTTCGAAACTAACCGTGTACACGGATAGTGATTTTGTAACCGTGCCCAGCCCTAATTGGGACCTAGCCATTCAGATACATACGCTGGGGTACCCATTAGGGTGCCTGCAGTAGGGGTACTCATGTGGATTCCTTTTTGGCCATTATTATGCAACTCATCTACCGCGTTGCCAAGCTGGCCAATGGGAAAAGTGTCACACTCTTCCGAGTATGTACTCTTGCTACTATGTATGTAAACCGGTTTCATTTTCATGAGTCGATTTTTAGTCAGCATTAACGAACTGAACTACTCATTCCAGTAGTTATCTAACAAGTTAGAAAAAATACGTATTATTTTATTATGTTTAGCCAAATTTCTACTCCTAAACTTCAGACTAAAATCACTCCAGTCCGCTTAATCAGCTAACATGGTGTTTCAGTTTCATTCAGAAGCAAATCAGTGACTTTAAAAGCTCGTCTTTTAAAACTCAGAGCATTTTTATAAGTTCATTGAACTGGATTACCTAGACTGACTTCAATGAGTCAGTGACTCAACATGGAATTGACGATAGAAACGTTGTCATCTGCAAGTACTGTATTTTCAAAATTATATAAATGTAAGTTAATCCTAAGTTTAGTATGAAGTTATCTAGTTAATCTAATCCAGTCAATCTAATCCATCTAAATGTAAAAAAACTCGAACTTACAAAAGTACGTCAAGAAAGCAATACTGAACTGAAACTAAAAGTGATCTGCTAATATACGCTAGTACCAGAAATAGACACAGTAAACACTTACTCCTGAATTTATTTGAAACTTCATGCTAGATTTCACTACTCCAAAAATGCACTAGATTTCACTGGTAATAACACGATACCGAGACAGTTTAGGATCAGCCGGTTCAATGGTTTCTATCGTAGCATTGTTCTCTAAAGCTAGCTTTGCATTTGCAAGTTTTGCTGATTGTTGCAATTCTGTCACTGCTGACATGTCGTCCCAGGATATTTCGGAAACATTGTCATCAGTGTCTGCTCGTGAAGTCAACCATTCTGAAACAGAAAAAATAACGGTTTCAGTAATGGTTAAAAACTGACCGTGGCTCCATGGAATGATACCCCTTCAATTGCATACAATTTAAAGTATTTTTTCTTGTTTTTTTTGACAACTTATGTAAAATGCACTTGTAAAATTTACCAACGATATATCATTACTTGTTAACAAGAAGGTTTACAAGTCAAATGTTTTGTTACATTGTTTACAAGTCAAATAGAGTCAAAGCTAAAACTCTAAGTAAACCAGATCCAACAAAACTACACAAGCCATAATGATGCTGACATACGCCATGGTATGTAATGTAGTATTAGCTTACCAATTGTAGTGAAAATGCAGTGAATAATCGCCAAAGTGGATCCACCCAGATAAATGCCCAGTAGGCCTCCTATAGACCCCCATAAAACCTCACTAGTCATAGTATAGAACTGTACAATACTTTCGTACTGTAAAGAAGCAAACAAAAAATGAATATTTGCTGTATTCATTGTAAGATCCAGAAGCTCTTGATTTCGAGTAAGATTAGGGGCTTTCTGATACGGTATGTGCGCGTCGGTGATTTCGTACCGCCATTCGGTGCACGAAGGGCGACAAGATTTCTTACAATAATTAATATCCTCCAGCATAGTCGGGTGATTTTGAATGCAGCCTATTAGCTGAAATATTTCACAAACGGGGGTTTGTTCACGACTGTGAATATGAAAAATTGGAACGCATTTGCAGGCTTCGCGAAAATGGATCACTTCGCAGAGGCGTTCGCACCCGCCTTGAGTTAGAAGCGAACTGGAGTTGCACTGGTGTTTGGGATTACTGATGTGGACGGTTTGTCTGGGTTCAAGACGAATGGTAGTGGAAGACCCGGGAACCGCCGTTACCAGCTGATTGTCGTATTCGCAAGCGAAATTGTGAGATATTCCGATGTAGATTCCTTGAACTCGAACGGGAGAGGAGTATTGAGTCCAAACTGAATTAGTAGTGGCCTTGATGTTAACCCACGCAGCGTGATCTGTGAATACGGGAGCCGAGGCTTTTTGAACATGACCTTTGAATAAATAGCAAACTCCGTAAAATTCGTAAACGACTGGAAGTAAAACGTCACAGCAGTTCAGCGAAATCGGTTGTCCAGACGCGTTGAGTTCGCCTCGGGTGCAGAAGAGGATAGAGCTGTTACAGTCGACAGCTAACCGTCGCAATAAATCCGCGAAAGTCCAGTTTTGTTCAGTTAAGAGATCAGAAAGTTGAGTTGCCTTGTTCAAAAATTCGCTATTATTGGGGGACTTCAGTTTGCTGGAAACTTCATTTAAATTCCAGTCTGTTGTAAGCTCGTAGTAAAACTGAAGCAAATTAGATCGAGTTGTGTAAAATCCTAATTTTTCTGCAGTTGATTCGTTTAAAGCGTTTGTGTCACAAAGTAAAATATCGGGGAACTTCAATTCTTTGGCTGTCACAACGGAAATGCTGAAAGCCGTGGTTTGCTTCTGATATTCCACGATTAGGCTCACAATTTGATAAACTGCGGCCATAAATGCCACCAAAATAAGTCCAATCCAAGTAACTTTCTTGACATTTGATTTAGTCACTACTAAATAATGAAAACCGTGCAATGGGGTAGTTTTGCAAAAATGGCGAAAACGCCGCGATTTCAGAGAATTTTGCGCACGCTCGATGAAACCCTTTTGAGCAGGCATTCCTGCAAAAACAAAAACGCTTAGGTTAACAATGTAGTATTTTTTATTCGTTATTCGAGTATTTGATTTTCTCCTCAATATTAATAATTTTCCTTACATTTTTTTATTAATAGATTGGCGCTATTAAATACGGTTCACACTTGGGCGAAGTCAAAAGCGTCAAATCTTAATAACTTCAGTCAATATATATGTAATAAAAGTTTTTCAACCCATATTTTTTGTTCTAAATAAGGAAAAAATCGTTAGCGATCTCAACGCTGAAAGGAAGGGTTTTGGAGCAGTATCGCACTGGCCGATTAGTCAGAATCTGCAAGTCAAGCAGCATACAAGCTGTAAGATTCATACAAGAGTGGGTACCCACAGACTCGCACTATGTATATTGTATATTGTATATTTATTGAGAAGTACAAAACATATAATCCAATGAAGGACATAACTACACGAATACACTACTACTACTATGTACATAACTACATACATACCAATATAGAAGTGTACACCTTCCGCCTTCAACAGATAACTCCTACATCAACGACTAGGGGTGGCTCACTTTTATGTATCACCAACCAACTAAATTGAATAACACAAGACCCCCCTTGCAGGTAAGTGGAAACTAGAGACCACCCTGCACAATTAGGCTGTAGCACATGTTTGCACCCCCCCCCCTTCTGGAAAGGTCGTGCGCCTGTACAAAGACAGTGACAGTCAGTATGTGAGGATGTGTCTTCGTTAAATTCGGGTATGCGCGACTTTATGGTTTCAAACGACAAATCATGGCTCAATAAAAGACCCCTCAGAGCAATGCTAAAAACAGCAAAGCCCGGTCTAGAGTTTAAGCCCAACCTTAGACGTTTAATAAAGCTCCTGGGGGGTTCATCGAGGTAAATACAGTAAGATTCTTATAAAAATGCTATCTTTGAATTTTATTGGTAAGCTAAAACGCCAATCTCGTTAAAACCAAGTAGGTCTTTTGAAAACCGCCAAGCCTCTAAGCCCGCCGAAATGAATGAATATAAATCATGATATTTTCCACTAAACTGCGTCTGAAGACATAATCAAACAAAGAAGCCTACTCAGACACCAAAAAATTGGTTGAAAAGCTGAACAGTAGACAGTAATAAATTTTAACAGAAAGGCAAACACCAAAGAAGGCATCACAAAAGCAGGTGTATATTTTTATTAACAGTTGAAGTATTCATAAACTTTAGGAAATTAAACGGCATGTAATCGCGGGTACATAAAACTGAGAATTAGACAATACTGCTGCATTCTGAGAATAGTTTATATACTTCAGAGGAGGAAGTTGTAGAACTTTCTTCTAAATCCTGCATCATACTTTAGCTACAGCATGATTCGTTTTTTTGATTAAAAATTATCTTAGATGGTTTAGTTTACTTACTTTACTTTTAGGTACTTTACTAGTTAGTTGACAAGTTAGCATATGAAAACCCATTTTATACGAGGGCTAATTTTACATGGCCTACGGCATCGCAGGCGACAGCCCATGTGACTATGAAGTAAGATACATAGGCCGCCTGGCGCCTAGAGTACTTAATGGGATTTACGACAGCTCATCATCGGCCCAGTAGCCCAACGGTAGAGCGCTGGTCTGCAGATTCAGAGATGGGTAGTTTGAATCTCCCCTGGATCATCCTGATGTTGATGCTGTTTTTGATTCAGTAAGAATCCCCCAACTTTTTTGATACGGCGAGGTTTCCAAGCCAAACTCACTGAGCCCAGTTGCTCAAACCTATGTACAACTATTACAATTGTAGTAATTGTCTGTGGTATTCGGCTGCGCAAAAACTTGCAATTGTTACAATTGTAATGCTGGTCGTGCACAATTCACATGCTAGGCTGTTTACTAACGCAAAAATTTCACAATTGTTACAATTGTAACAAGTGTATGAAATTTTGTAAATTTGGTTCTATTTTTAACAAATGTTCAAAATCGGGTTGCGCAGAACCATTTTTAAATGCAGAATTGTAACAATTGCGAAGGATTTCTTACAAGTGATTTTTCTTTCGTCACTCTTTCTAATTAACAATATTCCTTAATTTAATTTAGTATTTTAATTTTTTACTTAATATGTAACTATTTCTAAGCTTACTGTTAACAATCGGAAGTAATTTTTGCGTGTTTTAGTAATCTCACTGCATCTTGCATTTAGATAGGCATGTTCATGCACAGCAAAAGATATTACTGTTCGATAATTTACTGTCATTTAAAAAACTTATCGTCGAAGGTAGCGTAGCCGAGTGGTCTATGGCACTGACTGGAAAACAAAAGTCAGATATGCGTGGGTTCGAATCCCACCGCTACCTATAGTTTTTCTTTTTACGCGGCCCCCTCAGGGGCCGCGTATATACAATATTCAGATTCTGGAAGTTCTATGTATTTTTGGGTAGGTCGAAATTTCTACGTTAAATTACACTAGAGGGGCAGGTAGGTCAAATCTTGCTGCAGGAAAGATGTAAGATAAAGAATAGAAACTGTAACTACACAGAATGCAAAAGTGAAGAACCGGTGGGGTGTCGAACCCCCAAACTTCTGACTGGAGATCAGATGCTCAGTAAATGCTTAACGCACTACCACCGGCCGGCCTTGGTACTGCTTGCAGTTTTCAAGATCTTTGTTACACTGAAAATAAGTCTATGACTTAATTCATAATTTCTTCAATCGATGCAACACAATTCGACTGCAGTTACCTGTACTCAGAATACATAGACGGTACGCTGAGTTCTCACTAATATCAAGATTTCACTAATGCATAATATTATATTATATTAATATTAATATCTATCTAAATTCTTCAGACAGTTTTATGTCGCTAGGTGGCCTAGTGGTATGATCACCGTTTCGGGTGCGATTGGTCCCGGGTTCGACTCTTCATGTAGGACTTTTTTTATTTTTTTAAATCAAATATTTGAAAAAATGCTTATTTTCTAGGAACTTCTAAAAGTCTATTGTTGAGCATTCCAAACCTTCAAAATAAGTTTTAAAACTGTGCAGAATATTAACCAATATGCCGTTTTCAAAATGCAGCAGAAACATCGTAACTCGGCCAATTTCCCTGTTGACATAGACGAGTTTGGTGTGTTTTAATTTTAAATTCAAAACAAGCTGATAGTGTAAATTAAAATTGTGACTAAATTGATTTTCACTCATACATAATTCATTTCAGCAACAACTGGTGTAATTTTTTTCAAAATTTAATCAGGACATTATTGCTTGAATGTTTTATCCACTTTTGACTTTAAAGTGTTTATAGTTTACCAATAAGGCTTTGAAGCCACTCAGCAGTACATGTGTTCAGAGATTAGGATAGAAAATAGCTTATCCGCAAATAATGGCCGCGTTTAATATTTCTTTTGGAATATTGACACTCAGGCCTCACAATATAACCACTTCTCACTCAGCAGAAGAGCTTGTTTACGTGTCAAAGCCATGTGACAAGTCGGTTGTATCATGGCCAGCGCTGACACTCAGAAATTCGTATGCAACTCTGCTTGGAAAGCCCTCGTGAAAAGCACTCGTGCGCTGCGCGCACTCGTGCTTTGCACTCGGAGCTTTCCATCGCATCGTGCATACAAACCTCTGAGTGCACTTGCAGCCATGCTACAACCCTTACATGTACATTTTTCTACATCGAGACTTACAATTGTTATAATTGCAATAATTGTAGCTGCACAACCCGAAATTTCAACAATTATAACAATTGTAAGCATAAATTGAAGTAAATTAGAGAATTTTCAATTACAATTGTTACGATTGTAACAATTGTAGTACCAAAATACTTTAAAATTGAACTTATATATGCACATTTCAAAGGAAAATCTTACAATTGTAACAATTGTAGGTCTTGTGATTTCTTACAATTATAATAAGTGTAAGACTTGTATATGTTCAGCAACAGGGCCCTCTGGTCGCGGTTTGAGTAAGGTAGCATTGGGCTGTTGCGTGACATAGTCACACCCCCTTTGCAGGAGCATTGCGAATGGGCAAGGGCAGAGTGGTGATGAGTGAGTATAGAAGGAATCCAGCCGGTAGCAGCTTGGCAGTGGAGCCGCTCGTTGTCAGGCTAGGAGTGTGAGTAATTGGGCCCTGGCAGTGTTCGCTGATGATGAGGGCAAGGCGGGACCTCGCGACACAGGCCTTATAGAGAACAAATAGGGACGACCCCCGGCGCTCCCCCACTCCAGGCTGCCCATAGCTATCTATAGTAGTGCACTGCTCAGCCCAAGCAAAACTTCGGGCGGAAGTTTACTAGAAAGGGAGGGATGCGAAGTAAGATAGGGTAAATCGGGGTAATACGGTCACTTGGGGTAATACGATGACTTTTGACTTTGACCGCCTGACTACTGCGAACCAATCAACGAAATGGGTTGGTTCTGTGCAAAAAAATACCTCAGCTATCGTAAATATGACTGTCAAAATTCTGAACTGAAATGTGAAATATAAGCAATTTAAATCTGCGACGCGTAAATTTACTTCGATTTCGTGCGTTAGGGCAGAAAATTAACGCCGGAAATAATGTAAAGTTTGACAGGCTGAATACTCTGCTATAAGTAAGCTATTGCCATAGTTTTTATACTGTTAGAAACATGAATTACTGGACTATACCTGACGTAAATTTAAAACCGGAGAACTTGATTAATTATGAGTTATTAATACCCAACGCAGGTGACCGTACAACCCTAAATTGACCATAATGCCAGATAAAGTTTGGCGGTTAATAACTTTTGTTTTACAAAGAGTAATACTTGATAAATGCAGGTCTTCGGTACTAGTATTGATGCTGTAAAAATGAGCTATCTACTTATTACCAGTAAAAAGTTATATGGCGGTTCGGGTAATATGGTCAAAAAGGGGCAAATTTCTGCCCATAGTACCCCGTTTTACCCTAAGCCCCTTAGAGTGCATAAATGGATTTACGAAAACTCATCAGTAGCTCAACGGTAGAGCGATGGTCTGCAAATTCAGAGAAAAGTGATCAAATCTCCCCTGAGTCATTGCAGTCGAGATTTCCAAATGTCGAGATCGAGATGGGGGGTGCTGTCGATATTGGTGCTGTCTTTCTTTCAGTAAGAATCTCCCCTCCCTTCTTTGACATGACTACGCCCCATGAAACATTCCATGTGCCCTAAAAACTACGTGTAATTTTTCATGGCACATGGCGGAGTATTGTTGATTTTTGAGCAATTTTTAAGGCACATCGCATGGGATGGCGCATGCGATATCGCATAGGTTGTTTCATGCGTTAGGCCAACAAGTTGTAAAATGGGCTAATAAGAATAAAAATAATAATTACAAACTATAAGACGCACGTAGAAGCAAAATATCGAGTAAGAAAACCGTTTCAAACACGAAGCATAGGTAATGAATTTGGGCGCTGAGATAAAATAAGGTCATTTGTATTCAAAATGTCACAGTTTGCAACGAAAGTACAAGAAAAACCAACAGACTAAAACTCGGCTGAATGTGCGACAGCAAAAGAATACTTTTAAAAACCTATTTGTTTTCGAGCAAAACTTGCTAACTGAGGTCATTAATAAACTAATTTAATCGAAATAATTAGTTTTCAAACGGTGATGGTGATTAGCCTAATTTTTTAAGCATTCTTTGAATGTCATATTAGTCAAGTTGAAGTCTGCATGTGTTGTTAAATAAAAACAAAATTAATTAACGAACTTAAGGCAATTTTTCTTGCATGTTTCCAACGTGACTTTTTGACACAAGTGGCTTCAAATACGTTTATTTATTTAAAACTGGCGCAGTAAGAACCTTGAGGTGTAAAAACAACCCAAGCCTAAAAATTAAACAAAGTTTAGGCCGCCTTTATGCTGGTTACATTACAGATTTGTCACGTGTTCCAAAACAATACCGTAGACTGTTTTCGAGCTAGATCATGGAAAAAACCATTCGGGCGTGCCAGGACTACTTTTACGTTTATGTTTAAACAGTCATATTCTAACATTCTACAATTCAAGACAGGGAGGTAAATTGGAAAACGGATAATGAGTAAAGACATTGATATGTACATACTTACTGCTTCTGTGCTCAACTGATATTCAACTTTAGATTAGATTTATGTTAAGGAGATGACGACATAAGAAGATTAGCTGAATCAGGCGCTCAAACAGAGCAGGAGGGATAAGGAAGGATTTTGTGGAAGAATTAGGTCAAACGGGGGATCGGCCGACAGTTTGGCCTCATTCAGCGCCACGCCAAACACTAAAGGCCGGTTCACACGAGGCAACGCGATTTTGAGGCAATCTGCAAGGAACGCGCGTTCCTTGGCAGCTGCTTGCAAAAATCCGTTCACACGAGGCAATTTTCAGGCAACCGATCACCAGGCAACCAGCAGGCGACAGCCAATCAAATTTGAGCCCGCCTAAATTTCAAACTAAAGGTTGTTTTTGTGCTAAACGATGGAGTTGGCTGTGTGGCACTTTTTAGTGTGTATTTATGTCTCGACGGTTCGAGTTCGAAAAAAGGGGCCAAAACTTGGCCTTTGAGAGGACATGTAAGTAAATTTGATCTTTGACGCTGATGTAAGAAAATTTGAGTCAACTATTTTTGCTTTTCTCAGTCCTGCTCATTGTAAGTAGGTATAGTATAGCAGCTCAATACAAGGAACGGAAATTTCTTCAAACGCGCAGTTGAAAAAAACTACTTATAACTAGTTTTTAGGGCACCGTAGGAAAACAAGCTCTAACGGGAATGCTAACATCTGATTGGCTGTTTGTTTGCCTGCTCGTTGCCTGAGAAAGTCGCGCACGTCGCGACTGAAAAATGTTGATTGCCTGGAAATCGCCTGCACGTTCACACGAGGCGATTTTCAAG
>JASANF010012477.1:0-20610 GCA_030248245.1 Trissonchulus sp. WLG1_4 | reverse complement strand
AGAACTGGACTGGAAGCTTGGGCAATCATTTTCGTCGCTAATTATTTCTATTTTTTTGTATTGAATGGACAGTGTATATAGATGTTTAAATAAATATCTGATGAGTGCACATTTGCCTCCACATATCTGCTTGGTTTTGTCGAAATAATTGGCGAAAAATATGTAGCTGAAACTGAATTTACTGAGGTTAGACAGGAAAGCTTATTCAATGATAAAAGACTGTTTTTTCTATGTGTTTTTTCTGTGCCAAGTTTTTTTTTATTTGACTTCATATATTTGTTCGAACGATAGTGTTTTATTTTAATATCAGTTTATTATTTGTTTGTTTTTGTTATTAATTTTTTAATTTTAATATATTACTTATATTTTTATATTTTGTTTCAAAGATCTGTTAATAAATGACTAAATTGTTTCTTTTTCGATTGATGCTTTGGTTGTGCTGGTAGGCGGTTAGTCTTAATCGCCGACAGTTGAATAATTATATAGTTTATGTAAACACGCTTATAGTTTTAGTTGTTTTACTTGTTTGTATTTACTTACTGTAGTACTGTAGTGAAGTAAGTCGTATACTACAGTCTTTTATACGTATTGATCGTTAAAAGTTAAATTGACAATGGACAACACCATTACTGCAACACGTATTGGCAACTTGCATCTGAAAAATGCAATAATTTCGAAGTTTTTAAAATGTGCTGAATGTGTATATACGTAATTAAATGTGAAACAGTTTTTTTAATCTCACTAGACTAGTACTCACTTCCGAGCCCGATTATGGCATAATTTGCTGTTCACAATTCAGATTAATTGGGTTGGTAGATCACGGTTGACAACTAATCGTGCGATTAGCTGGCTTCGAAAATTATGTTACCCACTACTAATTGTTTTTGTTTCAGAAAGGATAAACGCAAGAAGCATGGTATATTTTGATGTGGAACACCTCACGGGATATGAAAGCTATTTGTGACACATTTGCATGTTTTGCTAGTTATCTCCGTGTATTAACCAATCTGTATATCCATCCTATTGTGACTATGTTTGTATATACATTTTTGTGTTTTTTTATATGTGCTCTATCTCTGTCCATTGAGGGTACATAGTATCGATTAATCTACTCTCGTCAGGAGTAAGGCAGTCGTTGTGTACTCTTGCGTCTTAACTAACAGCGTGCACTGCTGACATAGTGGGTATCTTGTAATTATATTAAGTTGAACGATTGCTCTATTTGTTGTTTTTGCACTGTTTCGTTGTGTGCTTCTTGGTTTCATTTGCGTTATTCAATGTAAACTTCAGTGACAGTTGTTTACGTAGTACACATGTTTACGTACATATTGTTAATTTTACTCCAAAACAGATCTGTCTTGTAGTTTTCAGTTGAGTGAGATATTTTGACTGCATACATCAGTTTCGACTAAGGTAGCTTTAGGTTAGGCCTGCTGAATTAAAACACCCGCCGGGTTGCGCATTTATTTGCACAATATTATTGCAGCCTGTATTTGTCTCAACTCACTGCACGTGTTTGCTCCATTTGTGTGTCACTGCGATTCAATGGCTCATGATTGCCTTTGCTGACTTTTTAATGCAATTTTTATGCTCTCTTATTTTGTTGTGTGTTTCATGGAATTATTCTGTTCACTTTCGAAGTCGAGCGATGCTGCAAAGCGCAGAATCAATTTGAATGAAAATGCTTATTTGATTTAAAGTATATATAGAAGAGAAAACAGCACAGTTTTTGTTTGGCTGCCTTGCAGCATTGCTTTTTTGCTAAGTCACAAAGTTCTTTTCGTGATTTGCTGAGCTTCCCAAGAAATGCTATGTCCTTTTTTACATAATTTTTGACTTTGTCACCGCTCTAATGGTATAAAATGGTCCTCGAATATCAGTGACTGATTCAGAAGTAAATGGTTAGCGTAAGCAAATAACGTGTGTATAGTAGTAGACACTGAAGATTGCTTCCCTTTAAAAGTTTGAGGTGCTTTTTTGTTTTTGAATCAGCTTTCATTTTTTGGGTTTCGTTTCTGATACTTACCACTTACCAGAGAATGTTTTTATTGAGAATATGTCTCTCAACAGTGGGTTTTGTCTGGATCTTTTTCAGCACCCTCTCACAAAGACTATTAAAAGCGTTGATTAGTGTAGTTTCGATTTTTGTGTGCTGCACTCAAGTGACTGCTTGTATTACATCTACGAAAATGTTTTTCGCTTATCCACTGCCTATTTTTAATGCCAACTCTTTATTCATGTTTCACTGGTCAATTCACAATTTTCAGTGTTTACAGAGAACTTCCATCGTTAAACACCGTTATTAAGTAGTAGTGAAGCGTTTTTCAGAATTTAGTCAGTTAAAAAATTTCATATTTAAGCGCTACTTATATTACATACGTTTCCAATTTTTTGCCACTTTTCCCAATTTCTTTTTTGCCTAGCCAATGATTTATGAAGTTTGTCTTTACAGAAATCTCTGAATTTCAAAAACGTCTTGTTTAATTAGCCCGTAATGTGTTTATATCTCTTGCCATGTTTGTTGTTTTCATTCGTTACTGTACAGCGATATCTTAGTCACAATAAGTCAGTGAAGTTTGTCATGTTTTTGTTGACTGTTCATGCCAGTTGACTGGATTAGATTAACTAAGGCTTATTAGTGAACCTAAGCCGAACTCAATACAGATTTTATATTTTTAATCGTTAAATCGTTAAATCGATGTTTTCGACAGCATTTTTTTATTATTTGGTCACCAAATCTCTGTAAGCTGTGGTAATCTCATATTGGTTGACTACAAAAAGAAAGTTAATCTAATCGAGTCATATCTCATATGTATATGCGCAGGTGTTTTTTGTTATTTGCAAGAGTGTCATTTTCAGTTATTTATGCACTGCTTGCTACAACTCTCATTATAAGCTGTGGTTATATTACCATGTTATTTTTGCTTCCTCTGTTTAATGTTGTATTATCTTTTTATTATTGGATTTTTCACTTGTTTAAAATCTGTGAACAAAGTTTCCGCTTGTGTCATTGATTCAGTTGATCTACAGTTATAACTGTTATAATTTAACAATTATTAATGTTAGGTAATAACAGTATACCTTAAATTTGGTATTTTTTCATAAAAGAAATTTCGCGTACTCCAGGTTGCCCCGACGTTGCTTTTGGCATGTTTTGTTGTTTATTATTGTTACTTGCATAAAGCAGATACAAGATTACCTGAACAAGTTTAGTGCATAGGTTAGTTCATGATATATTTACGTGAACCAAATACATGAATTACCGAAAAAGAAAAAAGTTTCAGTAAGTTTATGATAAAGAAATATCTGGATATCTGTACGCAAGTATGTTATACGATTGGAGTGAAAGGCAACCTTCTAAGTAAAAAAAATGCAAAATGACCCGCGCCTGGACTCGAACAAGCGACCAGAGGGCTCAAATGCCTTAGTGCTAAGTGCTAACCACTGTGTCTAAACGGACACGTAACCCAGATGGACACTGCAACCTAACCGTTTGGACCTGGCAAAATGCCTAAACGGGAACGCAATCCAGGTAGACACTGCAACGTACCGGATTGGGCCTTGCAGTGTGCCTAAACGGGCACGCAGTTAACTTTTGATAGCGTAGAGATACAAACTCTAATAGCATCATTTGAAAGCAAATTAAAAAATCAAATGGTGGGTCGTGGACCTTAAATGTGCGTCATATTTAAGAATGATTTCTGCTTTTTAATAACAAAAGAGCAAAATTCTGCTTTGAGCTTTTTCTGAGTTGTTATTATTTCTCGTTTTTGCCGAAAAATTTATATAGTATAGTAACGTAAATATATAATTAAAAAAACTGGCACGTGACATTTCAAATTCATCAATAGACTTGAATATTATCCACAAAGCGTTGGGAGTTGATCTTAATTGTGAAAATAATTAACGGTAATCTAATTCAGTTAATCTATTGTATTGTAACAGGACTTTCAGAATTATCTTGCTTTACTTTTGTTCGCAGCTCTGCAGTGCTTGACAATGTCTTGAGCGAAAACAGTATCGTTTTTGCCAACTTCCGTGTACATATTCGTATGGAGTTTGGACTTCAGCAATCAGTAAGGTATAGCTACATAGCTAATGTCGCAGATTCCATTAAAAGTCAATGGAGCTTTGTTAGTTCAATTAGTTACTTTGTTTGGTTATTTATTAGTGTTTTTACTTTTTAGATAATTTACACCTTGCCAGCTAAAACTGTATAGTTTACATATCCAAGTTTACTGAGGCTTATATGCTTTTGCGTTTTGCTTTTTTTCGATGCAATACATATGCGAGTCATGCATCGTTCCCATATTGGAATGTACATGGAATGGTAATCCCATACCATATATCCATACATGTTTATATTAATTTTGGATGGTTTGGTTATCTGATCGGTTTTATATAATATTTGCTGTTTGTTGAAGCGTATTGTAGAAATTTTGTTGGGCGAATAAAATGAAGATGCGTAAACAAATCGAGCTTATTACATACGACTTATGTTATGTTATGTTGATCTCTATTGGATAAGAGACACTAAAACTGTACTCTTGGTATAGTGCACAGATTAATCAAGCAATATATACCAGATTAAGGTTGATTCATAATTAAATTTTAGTCAACTTTTTCTAATTTCCAACTACCTAGCATTGGCAAATACACGGCAGAAGTTTAAAAAGAGACGCTGAGAAAAATATTTGCAAAAAATCAAATTTCTGTTCGCTACGTATGTACATAATATATATTCTAAATTAGCTGGTCGACGGAACTGGTAATAATGTTGAATTGGCTTATTATAAGACGATTTTGAATACACAGATAGGCAGGGCCGCTGGAATTTACAGAACGCGTTTAGCTTATGCCCACTACCAACAGTACATAAATATATTAAGAAGAGTATGACACTCTCCCTATTATACATAGTAGTGGTGGCAACCTAGTTTTTTTCAAAACTAGGTAAAGTAAAGTAAAATTTCGCAAAACTAGGTAAACTAGGTAAAAGTACCTAGTTTTTACCGAGTTTTGTGAAAAAACTAGGTAGTACTTTGCCAAAACTAGGTAGTACCTAGTTTTTTTGTTCCTTCTAGAGAAGGAACCTTTGTTATCGGTTTTTGTTCCGATAACAGGAATGCGCAAATTATGTCGCAGCCTTGCCTATGATTTGTGTGTATTCCTAGCCCCTACGTTCCCTGCTGTATTTTTGTCGCCTGGGGGGTGTTTATCAATGCTAATAGTGGGCACAACGAATATTAGACATGAAAAATACTAAACTAAATATACACAAAACTGGGAAATTAAAGATTGACAAAATTTAAAACTACGTATCTTGTTTTTCAACTAAAATGCTATTCTTCGCTAAGTTTTTCTGTTTGCAACTTTCACCCCCCCTGTTCCACTTGAATGTTGTTGTCTGTCTGGACTACGACAGGCAGCTGTGAAATTGGCTAGCCTATCCAGCTCGATATGTAAATTAGGTACAAGCCTGTAACCAATCATTGTACGTAGATTTACGTATAGCGCAGTAATAGTCAATCATATATACTTTAGAGGCGGAGTTTGTATAAAATAATATGCTAATTAGATTATGAATTCCTGCACAGTTCAGTCGTTTAGTCTTCAGCGTTGGGAATCTGGAAGATTATCGTCATATGGTATTCCATCGTATGTATGTGGCCGCTCAGCGTCGTGCTGTTTTGTCTGGGCTCCGGGTCGTACTGTTTTGTCCGGGCTACGGGTCGTACTGTTTTGTCCGGGCTACGGGTTGTACTGTTTTGTCCGGGCTACGGGTTGTACTGTTTTGTCTGGGCCCCGGGTCGTACTGTTTTGTCCGGGCTCCGGGTTGTACTGTTATGTCTGGGCTCCGGGTCGTACTGTTTTGTCCGAGCTCCGGGTCGTACTGTTTTGTCCGGGCTCCGGGTCGTACTGTTTTATCCTGGCTCCGAGTCGTACTGGTTTGTCCGGGTTCCGGGTCGTACTGTTTTGTCCGCGTTCCGGGTCGTACTGTTTTATCCGCGCTCCGGGTTGTACTGCTTTGTCTGGGCTCCGGGTTGTACTGTTTTGTCCGGGCTCCGGGTCGTACTGTTTTATCCTGGCTCCGGGTCGTACTGGTTTATCCGGGTTCCGGGTCGTACTGTTTTGTCCGGGCTCCGGGTTGTACTGCTTTGTCTGGGCTCCGGGTTGTACTGTTTTGTCTGGGCTCCGGGTCATACTGTTTTTTTCCGAGATAACCATAGTACTGTTGTGTATGGGGTCTAGGTTTTACTGGCATATCTCAACTCCGGCTGCCGTAGTCGTTTTTTTTGTTCGGGCCCGGATCGTACCGGTTTTGCTGGGCTTTGAGTTATATGTAGTAACTGCTCTTTTTCCTGTTGCGCCACAGCGCAACAGGTACTTTATACTTGGTTTGTATAGAATTTGCAGAATCTTCAAATAGATAGACTTACCTGTTATTTCCGGTAGGTCGATTTTCCAGTGTTAAATATATAACACTGTAAGGCCTACCCTTCCAGTGTTGTGAAAGGCCTACCCTTCCAGTGTTAGTAAATAACGCTAGAAATCGATGCCTCTCAGAATACTCAGAATGTAAAAACTGAGAACCGGTGGGGATTCGAACCCCCAAACTTCTGACTTGGGATCAGATGCTCAGCAAATGCTTAACGCACTACCACCTGAGCCAACCGGCCTTGAATGTCAAAGATCTTTGTTATACAGATGTTAAAACCGAAAACCGCTATGACTTACATACCTCTTTATTGGTTTCTTCTTCAGATGTTACTGATATCTTGTAAATTTCTCTGTTTGCAGTACGACATAACTGTACTGATAGTAGAAGGACGGTAGACTGAGATTCTGTGTTGCACTTAATCGCATTTAATGTTATTTAGAAAATATCTTACTTGTAACTCGGTGGTCTAGTGGTACGATTCTCGTTTCGGATTCGAGAGGTTCCCGGATCAAATCCCGGTGGATAAAATTTTTTTATGTTTTTCTAAATCAAACTTTTGTGAAAAATAGTTCAACTTAATCTTTTCTGTCTGGAAACTTTCAATGGTCTACTTATGGACATTTCAAACCTTCTTTAGATTTTTCAAATTCTGTTCAAATTCATTTTTCACACGAAGTTTGGAAAAAATGGGTCGAGTAACTTTTTGGGTCGGGTCGAGTAGAGGCTGTAGGCCTACTCCTGTGAAGGTCCCGTAACCCTAATTTTTTCGTGTCGTACTCGTAAACATGCCGCTGAGGGAAAATTTTTAGTTTTCGTTATATCTAAAATCGGGACACATTTTTTTACAATATTTTGCCATTATCCCTTGAATTCAAATAGCATTATATTTTGAATTTTTAATTTTAAAAATAAACATGGTTGAATTTAGTTGCATTAGTTGTTTTCTGTGTAATATGATTACTAAATTTCCATTTAAATCAAACAGCACATAAAGACTCCTTCTGTTGAAAATACTGCTAATTTTGCCCAATGCTACACCGCCGCCAAAGAAAAACATGAGCTCAGAAAACTAAAAAGCATAAAACCGACTGCAGTTTGCGACTCTGTCTACTGGGGTGACTTGAAATTTTTTAGGCTTGGTTTTTTGAAACTTCTTTTTTTTACATTTACCGACGTAACTGGTCACAGTACAAGAGTAGCTAAAACAATTAACTCTATTTCAGGTAGAGTGTCATATTCTTCCAACGATGCATTCTTGAACTGTTAAAAGTTACTTTTGTTTGCGATTATTTTTTACTGCGCAACAGGCCTAATGTTGTCAAACGTTCACCCTACTCACTCACTGGATTACTTTTGCAGTAAACTTTTGCTTGTTATCACTATTGGCTTCTCAGAGCTCTAGTTCGTCTCCTATTTTACGTCGCAGTTGTAACGACTGTAAAAAGCAGTAGAAAGTCATAGATTGCATTGCGTTATGGTTTTAGGTTCCTGGTAACATTATATCCGTCTTTTACACAATTTTTACAGCATCTCCGGGAAGGAACCCTGTCCCTTTTAGGGGCAACTTGTTTAAATTGACGTTATCATCTATTAACCGTTACTATACAAGTTATCAAATATATTCTGTTCCATTACCTAGTAATTGAAGCTCAAGAGTATGACTATAACCACTTTTCGACTTATTCTTCTCTTGGTGTGCTTCAAATTGTCTAGAAAAATTGTCTAAAGGCAAGCAGAAGTTTGGCCTAAAAAGTTAGATACATAGGTAGCCCTATAGTAAGTTAAGTATCAGTTCCTAGTATTGTCTAGTATAAGACAAGTATATAATATTCTTTTGTATGTCCGGACCTGAGAATTTTTTCATTCTTTTGTATGTCCGGACCTGAGAATTTTTTCCAAAAGATAAGTCTCCGTTACTCCCGCTAGTCCAGAAAAGAAAATTTACTGAACCTATTGTCATAATTTTGTTACCAATGAAATTATTTTTCGCCTTCATCTAAGGATAACAAACAATACAAATTTTTGAAATAATTTTTAACGATTCTAAAGATAAAAACTCGTTCCAGAAGACTCCCCCGCATCTTAGGACAAGAGCATCATCATTAAAAAAATTTGAATTTATTTTTTCAAAAAAATGATTTTTTCCAAATGCCTTTTTTCACCCTTCTTGTACACCTTCTCTACAGTTTAATCTCAACTGTTCTTACTGCGTGCAGAAACAATGCTGTTCTAATATTCCGCTGCATTAACCATTTGGCTCAAAAGTCTCACCAAGCGATAAACCGTTTGTTTTTCAGGTGTACCTACTTATAACAGCTCATATACAGTACAATGTCGGCGCTGCAAAGCAATCTAATCGCAGCTACCAAAGTCATTTATTGATGGCTAGGTTCTTGCACGGGCAAGATCAATTTGTAGACACTGACAATCATTAGACAGCCTTCAGTTAGCTGATTTCGAATCAGAATTTATAGGCGATGCAGCCCGTCAGCAGTAACAACTAAGTTGAAATTCCAATGCATTTGTTTTTGTTCCTTCTTTGGAAGTAAGGATCGATTCGTACTTCCGTAGGCCATACGGACAAACGGACGTAGAAAACACAGACAAAGCCTGCTTTGCCCGTTTTTTCAATTCATACTTTTTCGGGCAAACGAACAAAGGTGCGATTCATACTTTTGAGCCGTCTGTCCGTTTGTCCGCATGCCCAACAATTTCGGCAGAGTTGAACGAAATTTAACTTGCCGAACATACGGACAAAATGAAATTGTGCCGTTTAGTACGAATGACCGGACATACGTCTGAAGGGCAAAAGGACATACGGCTGAACAGATGAAAGTATGAATTGGACAGCCGTTTTGCCGTTGAGTTTGTCCGGACGTCCATTTGTCCTAATGTCTGTATGAATCGACCCTGTGTAACAGATACAATTAGCTTGCTATTCTGTTCATTTTACACATCTGTCAGAACTTCTTTGGCCATGTACCTTCGCTGTACGTTAATAGCCTGTGGGCATAACTTCATAATGCATGTAAAACTATTGGCGAAAAGTAAAGGGGAAAGACTCAGCTAGCTGTGGTATCACATAGTCCTTCTGGAAATGTGTATTGGCCATTGGGTACAAATACTATTATTTTTGAAAAGAACCTGATACTAACAAAATGATTAGAGGCTTCAATGAAGATTAGGGACAAATAAGAGTTAAATGTTCTTTGCGCTTACGCATGCAAAAGCTATCCACTGTTGAAAAAATTTTACCTAGTTTACCTAGTTTTGAAAAACTAGGTGGTAGTAAAAACAAAACTAGGTAAAAGTAAAACTAGGTAGCCGAAAATGAAACTAGGTAGTACTTAGTACTTTTACCTAGTTTTAAAAAACTAGGTACTTAAGTAAACTAGGTACTTTTACCTAGTATTGCCACCACTAATACATAGTATATACCTGGGGCTTAATGCGTCCAATGCGGAACGCAAAATAGGTATGGTTTTGAAGGGGGTGGGAGTGTGGGACATGGCCACGTGGGTAGTCTGGGCGGGTACCGCTTTCAGTTCAAGACATTATAGAAGTCACAATTGCATTGCTTATAATTATTATGCAGTTACTCTGTCTTGAACTTCCTGATCCTGTCCCCCTGTGTCTTGAACTGAGGGGGTCTACGTCAACCCCCCCTACTCAAAACCGACAAAATGGGGCTATTTTGCGCTCCACATTGGATGCATTCCCAGAGGCGGCGAGGCATGATAGGGAGAGTGTTCTATTCATGGTAGCTGAGCTGATTGCATAAGAATTTTTTATTACAATGTTCTGTTTAATTCGAAAAGAACATGTTAGACCGAATCTAAAGTTAAGCCAATTTTGTGAAACATGGCCATATAGACTCGAAGAATGAAAATTGTCTCTTGTTTGTTATAACTGCGATTTGCTCTGTATCACTTTTCCTGTCCTTATTTTGATTGCTTGTGTGGTGCTATTAAAATTATTTTAAGAAATGATTTTGTTACAGCCCAACAGGTCTGTAATTTTGATTTTGTATTCTCAGTGCGCTGCTAAGTGCTAACGTTAAAGTGCTCATGTGCGGAGTTTGTTTTACACGTCCGCCTCCGTCAAATCGCACCCGTCTACCTACTTACTTAACTTGCTGGCTTGCTTCTGTTAATGCCTTTGCAATTTCCGCCGTTACACAGGCATGGTAAAAAAGATTACAACAAGCACGTTTTGCGAGTAAAGTTAGACTAATGTTTGACACTTAGATTTCGCTGCGACATGCTTAGAATGCCGAGGATATTCTTCGAATATAAAACGCGGCACTAAAATTGGTAGCTGCGCCACATTTTTAGAATCTTATGAACTGTGTTTTAACCCTTTAATGCTCAGAGCTTTTCTCTCTAGGCAGCCACACTCTTGACATATTCGAATTTCAATCAAGGGTCAAGGACGCACGTTTTCAGATGTAAGCGCTCAAAGTTAAAAGCTTGTATAAATACTGGGCTATCGCTCAGGCATAACCTCACCCTGGAGTACGTATAAACGCAGCAACCGTGCGCTTGTCATTGTTGAAAGCTAGCAAAACATTACACAACCTTCGCTGTATCTGATGAATACAAAGTGCTGGTGTCGCAATCAAAAATTGAACCGAGCCCACAAAAAATGCAATTTTGTTTATGAGTGAAATTTGCTTGGTATATACATACCTAATAAAGCATGGGTTTCGTTGTGTATCAGTAGGATTAAAATTTGGTCGTACATATAACACGAGGCCGAATCGTCACGAGGCCGAATCGTCGCCAGGCCGAAAATGATGCACACGGCAGAATCGCCACGAGGCCGAATCGTCAGCACGCCGAATAGTCTTTATTATTTTAATGCAACGTTTTGGCTTAGTTGGCACAATTTTTCCTAAAAATGTCTATTTTCTGACCTTTTTCCTAAGCCTGAGCCTAAGCCTACATCAGAGCCTAAGCCCAAACCTAAATTGAGCACACGTTTAAAAATGGTGATTTGGCCTGGCAACGATTCGGCCTCGTGACGATTCGGCCTCGTGTAGACACACAAAATTGGACCATTAAATGCGAAGATCTACACTATTCCTGAAAAAAATGAAAACGGTTGGTTAAAAAAGAAACTTATTTCGTTAATATGCAATTGCAAAAGCCAATCGTAAGCGATAATTTTAACAAAACACAACGTTCTAGGTTGGTTAAAAACGAAACTTATTTCGTTAATAGGCAATTGCGAAAGCCAATCGTAAGCGATAATTTTAACAAAACACAACGTTCTAGCTAAGTGTTAGAAATGTGTGATGTTCGATGTCAAATTAATTTAGCACTTGACAGTATGCATAATAGCAGCGCATTGGCAATCATAGCCGAGATAATGGATGGCTTGATTACGCTGCTAGACTGCTAAGTTGTGAAGCGCAGATAAACAATCTAAGATCATTATTACTGCAATCTTATTATGTGCTGCAATAGGTTTCGTCAATTGTTGGGTACAAAATTAGCCACTGTTGACAAACATGCTGGCCACGTACGTAGCACTATGCGAGCGTGTTAACCAGTATACCAAGAGTACATAATAGGAAGAGTATGACACTCTTCCTATTATGCCTAGCAGCGCGCGTCCAATGCGCAGCGCGAAATAGGCCTTTTATGTACGGTTTTGAGGGGGGGTACCCCCCCTCAACTGAAGACCCCGTACTCAACTGAGGGGGGGGGCACCCCCCCTCAAAACGATACCCCGTACTCAACTGAGGGGGGGGTACCCCCCCCTCATTTCAAGACACTGACAAAGTCTTTGCGCTACCCCCCCTCAGTTCAGTACCCCGTCTTCAGTTGAGGGGGGGGGTACCCCCCCCTCAGTTCAGCACATCAACAAAAGTCCTTGTCAGTGTCTTGAAATGAGGGGGGGGTACCCCCCCCCTCAACAGAAGACGGGGTACTGAGTTGAGGGGGGGGTACCCCCCCTCAGTTGAGTACGGGGTCTTCAGTTGAGGGGGGGGGGTACCCCCCCCTCAAAACCGTACATAAACGGGCTATTTCGCGCTGCGCATTGGACGCACGCCCGTAGGCATAATAGGAAGAGTGTCATACTCTTCCTATTATGTACTCTTGAGTATACGTATTCACTAAACTTACACGCTGTATTCCACGATTAACACGCACGTTAAACACACACGCACACTCAAATAATGTATTATTGGGACCTACCCAGAGTTACAATGCAACAATACACAGACAGAAATTATACGTGTTATTTCAGCTTTCGTACTATAGTATATACGCGGCGGCTGAGGCCGCCGCGTAAAAAAATGCTTTCCTCGTAATCGGTCCTTCGCCTTCGGTTTATGAGTACAACAGCTAAACCACTACACCATTCTGCCGTCTTGTTTTTTATGGCTAAGAGTGTCTACTAAAATTTATTCTATAAGGTGCCTATGTTACAACATAAGAACATACAATTTTAACGACATACAGGCCTCTTTAACGATATCTGAAGGTTTTGCAGTCTGATTAGCAGACAGGTTTAGTACGTGTGCATCAAAAATTACATGTTAGCTGTCCCAACAGGTTTACGATGGCCTCTGGCCAATGTACTTGAAAATTAAAACTTTATGCTTACTGAATGTTTTTGCCGAAAATTGGGCTTGTTTGTAAATCTGGTGAAAAAAATCCGGTAGCTGAGATGCGCATGCGGGTAAGTATTCCGTGACTCGGTTAAGGTGGTAGTTGCGTTTTCGAGGTTTTTGTGATTTCTATGTAAACTTTGCGCCACCAGTACTCAAGTTATAAGTGACGCCTGAGCATGAATTTTTGGGACAGTACTGTAAAGGTCAAAATCCCCAGGCATGTCTCTCACTTTTTCGAAATTTCACCTGTGGACGTTTTTAGAGGGTTTTAATTACAAGAACATATCTTAAATTTTCGGTGCGTTTGCTTTTCAGCTATTTTCTCAGTAAATTGACTAGTTATTAAAAAAGTGGGGGACATGCCTGGGGATTTTAAACATGTCAAAAACCTTACCAACTTTCAGCCCCAACAGGTAATCGTATGATTCAGAGCTGTGGCGCAAACTTTTTGTAAAAAATTGTAATATTTTGGAAAGGACCTTTCTCTAGTCGCTTATACTGAAAAGAAAATCACAGGTTAAATTTCAAGGCATGGCATACATTTAGGAAAGATATTGTTCTACTTAATGCAAAAGACCGCTTGTGATTTGAATCTGTAAATGCTGAGCTAAGGCTTTTTAAAAAAACACCTAAAAACGCAATTACCCCCTTAACCGGCGTAGGAGTGCGGTTATTCAAGAACAGAGATGTTAGAAAGAAACTGCGGAAACAAGCTCTTGACAATTTCGAACCGTTCCATCTCTAAGAGATAGAAATCCTGTGAACAAAAACTGGTCCAACAGGTTTACGATGGCCTCCGGCCAATGTACTTAAAAGTGTATGGTTGATACTTACTGAATTCTTTTGCCGAAAACTTAGCTTGTTTCAGAAAGCCTGCCAAATTTTGAATCTACTGCCAAACAACAAAACCTATGCTTCCCTAAGCAATGTGCAAATTTAACTTTTTTTCATCGCAAAAGTAGTATTTTCTTCGTGACCTCATTAAGATTTCTGGTTGCGCCGCCAGCAGTCAACTTTGTGTGCATCAGATACAACAAATGTTGTACTCTATTGCTAGCCTTCAACTATGGCAAGCCCACCACTTTTGTGTTAATACTGTAGGGGGAGGTACACAAATTCTCAACTTTGAGCGCTTATAGCGCAAAAACGGTGCGTCCTAGACCCTTAATCGGCTGACTATATGTTTTATTCACCATTCATTTCTCTATCAAATGGTGGTTTTGCGATCTCTCTACGATGCACGTAAACGTAACTCGAGCAATGGTCAAACAACTAGAAGGTGTCAGAATCAGGCTGCCTGGCGTGAGATGCTCTGGGCATTAAAGGGTTAAGACATTGAACTTTATTTCTGAAAAAAAGATGTTATTCAGGGATAAGCTAGGACGCTTATACAGCATTAATAGCATGACAAAACAAAAGTAAAAACGAAAGACGTGGCAATACCAATAACCAGGCAACTATGTAAATAAAAATGTGACAAGATTACAAGAACGCCAGTAAAGTAAGCAAAAGCAACCGCTATTTTTTATATTAATAGTTCTATATATTTTAGAGCAAGCTGACATGGAATTTTGGCCCAAAGTTGTTTCGGCGCTAAAACCACCAAACGTAACAGAAACAGACAAGAAATATGTAAAATGTTGTACCCAATCACCGGCTTCTTGTGCCTGCAATTTCAGGATTGTTTTTTTTTCCTCGTTTTTGTGGGTGGGGGGTTGGGGGGGGGGGGTTGTCGTGAATAATACGAATACATGAAATACAAGTATAAATATATACCTAAAATGAAATATAAGCCTTACGAGTTTTGAACTACTAGATACTGTTATTACAATAAAAATGGTTTGATGTTTTTTTTGGTTTGCAATTAATTACATGGTGCCGTTGACTGTACCTTGGAAAATATTGTTTTTCTGGGTTAAAAGTTTCACAACGCAATATTTACAAGCGGTGACGTGCTGAACATTGGATAGATACAATCTTGCGGATTCGTGGTCATTTCATGGACGATGCTGAGAAGAAAAAGCAATATACAAGCAAGCAAGTCTTCGGTTTCTTTTTCCGCTCGATCGGAAGAGAAAGTCAAGTTTCACAAGTTACGACAAAGTTGTGGTAAAGTGCTGGGACTTTGTGAATTTAACATTAACTATTAACTGTTAATTATCACGAGCTTAATTAGCAGAATGGAAGGGCGACGGAAAGTGACACTAAACTCTCAAAGGGGGGCTTTACGGGGGCATGCAACAAGGTATCTGAGGCAAGCTGTGGATGCTCTCAGTGAGAGATCTGAGGGTAACGCAGAGCAGTTACGCAACCTTCACGACAAGGTTATTGAATTGAGCCGCAAGCTCGAAGCCCTTGACGTGCAGATTGCTGAGCTGTGTGAGAGCGATGACGAACTTACTGCTGAAGTTTCTAAGGCCACAGACTTGCAAACTGAGTTATCTGAGTGTGCTGTAGAGCTTATAAACAGATGTTCTAAGCTAGAGCGGGTGTGTGGTGGTTCTGGCAATTTGACTGACGAGATTCGGTCTGATGTGTCGGATTCGCACGTTGCAAGTGCGCGAGTGTTTGCAAAGTTGCCAAAACTGTCTATAGCTAAGTTTGATGGTCAGCCACTGAGGTGGCGTGAGTTTTGGGATAGTTTTGAATCCGCGATACACACGAATGGTGGGCTTAGCCCTGTAGACAAATTCAATTATTTGAAAAGTCTTCTCGAAGGCGAAGCCGACCGTTCTATTAAAGGCATTGCTGTTACCAATGCTAACTATGTTGTAGCTATAGAGACGATTAAAGAGCGTTTCGGTAATGAGCAGACAGTGATATTTGCTCATTTCGAAGAGCTCTTTAGACTGCCCTTGTCGCACAGAGATACAGCGAAGCTTCGATTTACTTATGACGAGTGTGAGCGCCATATTCGTGGACTGGAAGCACTCGGAGTCACAGAAGATAAGTTCGGTATTGTTTTTGTTCCCCTAATGCTATCAAAGCTTCCTGAAGAAATCCGTGTTGATTTAAACCGAAAGAATGGTTGTCAGCAATGGAAACTGTCACAGCTGCGCCAACTACTGAAAGAAGAGATTGTGGCTAGAGAGCTTGGTGAAGACAAATCGACAGCAAAGCTGACAGAGCGCAGATTGAAACCGAAATGGCAGGCAAGCCCAGGCTCAGCTGAATCCTTGATATCGCATACTCCAGATTCAAAGCCTAGGAAGTGTGTGTTCTGTAGTGAACCTCACTATTCTGACGAATGTCGAAAATTTGCTGACCTGGCTGCTCGGAGAACACAAGTAAAAGATAGATGTTTTGCATGTCTTCGAAAAGGTCATATGATGTCTGCCTGTCCTAGACCGAGCACTTGTTTTTACTGCAAGCGGAAACATCACCGTAGTCTATGCCCAACAAAGTTTAGCTCTCAGTCCCATGCAAGTCAACCTCTGTCGACAGCGAGAAATTCGGCCACGTCTTCCATGAATGTCGGGGAGATCAGCAATCCGAAAGCCATGATGCTATCACCAGGACAAAAGGTTCTTATGCAATCCGCACTGACCATTGCAAAAAATCCTGAAATGCCACGAAGCTGTACCGTCCGGTTGCTGCTTGATACTGGTAGTCAGAGATCCTTCATTACCACGAGCCTAATGAAGCGTCTTAATTTAAAAGCTGTTGGACATGAAACTATTGTACTTGCTACGTTCAGTGCAGAAAGTAGTAAAACCATGAAAGTTCCAACAGTGAAAGTGAGTATCAAATTGACGGACGGGTCGCAGAAACTTATCTGGGCAAATGTAGTTCCTACAATTTCGTGTCCAATCCAGAAGGCCGCGATTGATGTAGAAAAGTATAGTATTCTGAAGGAAGTGCCACTTGCTGATTCTATGACGTCTATTTCTGAGACGGTAGTTATCGATTTACTGGTCGGAAATGACTACTACTTAGATCTGGTGGCACAAGAAAGAATTGTACTCGATGATGGCCTCCACATGCTGAAGTCACGGTTCGGTTGGATTGTGACCGGACGAGTTGAATCTGATGAATTGCAGCCGAGTGACGTATCAACTCCAAGTTTTTTGACGCTTGATACTGACAGAAACTTGACTCTGCAAACAGATTTGGAGCGATTTTGGAAACTCGAAGAAATTGGAATCACAGATCCTGGAAATATATCAGATGACGATGTTGCATTAGAGCGATTTAATAAGACCATCAGATTTGAAAAAGGAAGATATCAGGTTACATGGCCATGGAAAGAAGACGTGCCGGACTTGCCCGAGAATTACCAGTTGGCACTAGGTAGATTAAAGTCCTTGCTGCGACGACTATCTTTGGCTCCAGATTTGCTAAAGAAATACAATTCTATTGTGGAAGAACAACTCGGCTTAGGCATTATTGAGAAGGTCACAGACACGACAGTACAGAGCTCAAGGCGCCATTATATTCCGCACCATTGCGTTGTAACACCACAAAAGACTACAACGAAAGTGCGAGTGGTGTACGATGCTTCAGCAAAGGCCTGCGGATACAAGAAGTCTTTGAACGAGTGCTTGCACCGTGGCCCAGTGCTCCTGCAAGACTTGTGCGGTTTGCTACTTCGTTTCCGACTGAATCCTATCGCTCTGGTTAGCGATATTGAGAAAGCTTTCCTGCAAGTTGGGCTCCAAGAAACTGAAAGAGACGTCACTAGATTTATTTGGCTGGCTGATCCAAATATTCTGCAAACTGATGGCAACCTACAAGTATATCGATTTTGCAGGATTCCTTTTGGAGTAGTATCTAGTCCATTCTTATTAGCCGCAACAATTGCCTATCATTTGAAACATAGTGAAAGTAACCTGTCCGAAGAAATCTTGAACAATATTTATGTTGATAACGTGTTTGGTGGAAGACGGAGTGAGGACGAAGCCTACGCTTACTATGTTGAAACGAAGCAGCTGTTCCGGAATGCTACAATGAATCTAAGAGAGTGGGCATCGAACTCGAAAGAAGTAATTGAGAAAATACCCGAGAAGGATCGAGCAAAGGAATCAATAGTCAAGGTACTCGGACTAATTTGGGATACTTCAACTGATTCCCTCAGAATTAGTCCTCTAAAAGCCGATGACAAGTTGACGCCAACAAAAAGAAGCATAGTGCGGTGTATGTCTCAACTGTTTGATCCACTGGGTTTCTATAATCCAGTAGTAATGAGGGCCAAGATAATGATTCAAAGCATTTGGAAGGAAAAGCTGGGTTGGGATGAATTGCTGCGCGACGATTTCATTCCGCTTTGGAAAAACATTTATAGTGACTTGAATCAAGTTTCGGAAAATTCAATTTCTCGTTATGTCGGCCCAGCTTCCAGCTCAAAATGTATCGCCTTGCACTGTTTCTGTGACGCATCAGCAAAAGCGTATGCATGTGTCGTCTATATGCGCACTAGAGAAGGTTCGGTCACTTTTCTTTTCTCGAAGGGTAGGTTGGCACCTATCAAAGAACTGACTCTTCCGCGATTAGAGCTGCTGGCAGTGCTTATAGGAGTTAGGGCCTTGGAGTATGTTAGCAAAGAGCTGAAAATCGGAGTAGTGCAAAGATTTCTGTGGACGGATTCAAAGTGCGTGCTCCACTGGATAAAAAGCAGGAAGATGCAGCCTGTTTTTGTCGAAAACAGATTAAATGAAATTAGAAAATCAACAGGAATCAAATTTCGATATGTGCCAACTGATGAAAATCCCAGTGATTTGCCGAGCCGTGGATGCCGTTTATCTGACCTAATCGATTGTAAGTTGTGGTGGTTGGGCCCAAACTGGTTAAAAGATGATGATTCTAGTTGGCCAGCTGACACATTAACCGAGTCAGAATCATTGTTAAGAATTGAAAACAATGCAGAAGTAGAAGTGCCACAAATGGTAGCAGCGAAAGTTGCTATTATGACCAATCCTTACGGCATTCAAATTGAGCGGTTTTCGTCGTTGCAAAAATTACTACGTGTGACGGTTTTGGTCTGCCGATTCATTGGAAGAATCCAAAGAAAACTGAAACTTGCTGGACCTATTAGCACGGAAGAAATCGATGATGCTCGAAGACTGTGGGAAAAGGCCGTACAATATTTTGCCTTCAATGAAATTCATAAATGCCTTAAAAATAAGCAGACCAATCACATGATACGTCAACTCGGCTTGTTTCTGGATCAAAATGATCTAATTAGGTGCCGTGGTAGATTCAGATACTGCGACATTTCGGAAAAGGCTAAGTGTCCGAAGCTGTTGCCTAAAGGGAATAAATTTGTTAATTTGCTGATTGAAAGCTGCCACCGTCGACTTGCCCACAGTGGGACAAACCATACCTTAGCTCAACTGCGCCAAGAATACTGGCTGATTCACGGTCGGTCACAAGTGAAGTATGTTCTTCGTCGATGCCTCGTATGTACCCGCTGGGAAGGTGGAGCATTTAAACCTCCTTCCAATCCCCCCTACCCATCTTCACGAGTTTCTCAGGCCCCACCGTTTTCCTATACTGGGGTAGATTACCTTGGCCCCCTGTATGTGCAAAAAGATTCTCAAGCATCAGCAAAGAAAGAATATACCAAAGTCTGGATTTGTTTGTTCACATGCGCAGTTGTGCGTGCGGTACATCTTAAAGTGGTTACTGACATGACTGCGGAACAGTTTCTATTATGTCTTTGTCGATTTATTTCGCGAAGAGGGAAGCCGCTAGAAATAATTTCGGACAATGCAAAGCAATTTAAAACAGTTAATGTCACTTTGGCGAAGCTGTGGCAAAATATTACTAACAACTCTTCTGTACAGAGTTATGTTTCTGGGGAAGGGATTAAGTGGACTTTTATTGTAGAGCTTGCCCCGTGGATGGGCGGTTCCTATGAACGCTTAGTGGGATCCGTCAAACGGGCTTTGCGAAAGACTATGGGCAACGTATGTTTACAGCTTAATCAACTGGTGACGATCATTACTGAAGCTGAAGCAGTGTTAAATTCTCGACCTCTGGTTTATCTAGACGATGAACCGGGAGGCACTGTTGCCTTAACCCCTGCTCATTTTTTGGGTGGAAACCCGAGAACTGGTCTACCATCAGCATATTTTGATTCTGATCCTGATTTTGGGGTTAAGTCAAGTTCAGCGGACGTTTTATTGATTAAATGGAAAAAGGGCCAGAATTTACTGGACAAACTCTGGGTAACGTGGAAAAACGATTATTTGTTGGAACTGCGTGCGCGTACTTTCGAAACGCGCCAAAGGGGGTCGGTCATCGAAGCTCCGAAAATTGGTGATGTGGTATTGATCGGCGACAAGTTGCCTCGCGGACAATGGAAAGTTGGTCGAATTCAAACGCTTAACGAAAGTAAAGACGGAGGTGTTCGCAGTGCAGTGGTAAAATTAGCAAACGGAAAGCAGCTGCAACGTCCAATTAAACTCCTTTACCCCATTGAACTATCAAGCAACAAAGAAAAGAAAGAAATTACTAATCAACCTGAAATTTCAAACTTCAATGGATTCTAAAGCATCTATTTTTGGCGCGGAGTGTCGTGAATAATACGAATACATGAAATACAAGT